>JAHXRV010003326.1:0-11801 GCA_019904355.1 Psilocybe tampanensis | reverse complement strand
CGCCAGGGCGCGTAGCAGTTTCAAATTTGAAAGTGTATGCGGTGAATTCAACTGGGCAAAATTAAATGCTACAGTTTTTCATCAAAATTCCGTAGCAACGGTTTTGTAGCGGTTGCGACGCCAATTTTGAAGTTCCCTAGTCTAAACCTAACTAACTAATCGCCCTGCCTGATTATTCAGTGAGGCGAAAATTGAGCTTGGTGAAGCAGTTGCAGCTCGACTCAAGCTGTCTGCCGATGGGACGAAGGTGCTCTGGCCTCAACCTACAGACTCCGAACTGGATCCCCAGAACTGGAGCGACAGAAGGAAAACTATTCAACTCATCATCATCACCCTCGCAGCTATTGTCCCCGATTTCGATTCAGGTATTGGTAAGTAAAAAGCCGTTGCTTGGTCTAGTTAAGTTGCTCAAGTTGGGGGCTCGCCGATCCAGGTATTGCGGCTATCTTTGCTTTGGCAGAGCAATACAAAACCACGCCTGATGTTATTAACAATATGACGTCAAAGTGAGTTTATGTTATTTTTCTGCTCATGCAATCGCTCATATTCTACCTATCATAAGCTGGAGTATTTTCCTTCTGGGTGAGAGGAATCGCAGTAATAACCCTTTCCGATCGTCTTACCTCAACCGTTAAATTAGGTTGGGGAGGCCTTTTCGCTGTCATGTTGGTTAGACGTCTTGGAAGGCTTCCTATCCTCTTCTGGTCTCAGGTATAATTACTCCTTCTTTGAACATGCAATCATCGATTGACATCCTATAGGTTTTAGCACTGGGTTTCCTTGTGGGATGTACATTTGCTCCCAATCTGAAGACCTTCACGGGTGAGTGATCCGTTTTGTTAACAGCTATTGGCCTTGACTAACGAGTCCGTGGTAGCTATGCGGTGTTTGACTGCTGTTTTTGCGTACGTCCCCTCAATAAAGCGAGCTTGACGCCTCTGGCTGATTTTTACACCCCTCGTTAGAACCGCACCTCAGGTCACTGTATGTGGTTAATTTTTTTAATAAAATACGCCAACTTTAACCATTCTGGATGACAGGGCCTTTACATTGTCACCGATCTGTATCCATTCCATCTTCAAGCCCGAAAGCTTAATGTGTGGACCATGGGCTTCATCGTTTCGCCCTTCCTTTCCCCGTTCGCTTTTGGCTTCCTTGTCGCGCGGACCTCATGGCGCTGGGCGTATGGAATCGGTTCCATGTATTCGGCAATTGTCGTCGTTCTTATCGCTTTATTTATGGAAGAAACGTTAGTCCATTTACTCTTTCTCCTCCTTTTTTTTGGAACCTTGGACAGCTGGCTGATCAAATACAATTTAGCGTGTATGATCGTACCCTCAAACCCATTCCACTGCCCAGCACCACCGGCATGCGCAAAAGGATAGAAGATTTGGTTGGGATCACAGGCTTGAAAATGCAGAAACATCGCATTTCTTGGTTGGATTCTATCGCCAGTCCCTTCCGTCTCGTATGGAGGCCACATTTGCTCATGATTCTCATCTTTGAGGTACGTCGGTGATCTTGACATTCTCCAGGAACGACGAAATTTAAATGGGCATTAGGCAATGGTCTTTGGATTTAGTATTGGTATCAATGTATGTATCTCCAACATTGTCATCCTTATTTCGCACTAAATGCTTTTCCAGGTCACAAATGCGGTTTTCCTGGGGACTCCAAAACCCTTTGGTTTCGGCTTCAGTCAATTTGGCATTGCAGGAGGATACGCAACACCAATTGTGGGCACATTTCATCTCTCAGCCTTCATCATTTTAACATACTTTGATTGCAGGTGTCCGTTATCATTGGAGAGCTTGTGGGACGATATACGAACGATTTTATTATGAATGTCAGTATTCGACGAAACCAAGGTGTCTTTGAAGCCGAAAATCGTCTTTGGTGAGTGGAAAACCCTTCCATTTATTGTAAGCCTAATTAACTTTGCAATAGGGCTTGTTATATCGCAATTCCTCTTTATATCGGTGGTTTCGTTACCCTGGGAGCTTCTTTAGAAAAACATCTCAGCGTTGGTGCCTTGGTCATGGGCTGGGGAATCTCGGAGCTTTCGGTCATGATCAACACTGTCGCTGTATATGCGTATTGCAATGATGCCTTCCCGAAACATCAGGCAAGTTTTTTCAGACGCTTAAACATCAACCCCCTGGACTGACCGTTCGTGCCGACATAGGGAGAAATCAGTGCTCTGATCAATCTTGCTCGTGTCCTTGGTGGTAAGAACGCATATACAATCCGTTTTGGATGTCGAATCTGACATCCTTCGGTAGGCTTTAGCGTGGCCTATTTCCAAGTCCCATGGGCCCTCAAGCATGGTGCTATCCAGACCTTCGGCTGTGAAGCTGCGTAAGGAGCATTATTTTGTGCAACACAACTTGTTCTGAATTTCACTTTAGGATTGTCACTGGTCTGTTCTTGTTGGTTGTCCCGGCGTTACAATGGAAAGGATCAGATCTACGGGTTCGTACTTTTGTCGTTATTCCGGTATCTGAACTCATCATTATAATCGCTCTTAGGCGAAGTACTCTTTGCACTAGGTTTGATGGAAGGCTCCAGTGCGTTTAGGTCAACAGTCATGATGAATATTTTTCACCCGTCACGAACCATGCCCTTGTATTAATGCGCTCAAGATAATAGAGAAACGATTGCCCGTTTTTGTTAATGACATACCCGAATGTACTACTCAATGCAAAAGATATGTGCTGTATCCACCACGGATTGGGGTGGATAGAATTCGTTTTATGTTTCGTATGGCATGTGGATACGTAGTGAATACGTCGCGTCATCTTTTATTGACGGCGGGGAAGGAGGTGTGCTCCGACATTGTGGAGTCCCCGTCGACTCGGACGTTTGGTAATTACTACTCCGGACGTTAAGAACAAGGATTATAGGAAATTTTGTTTCAGAAAGTGGCAAACTATGAGGCCATGCCTGCTGATGCTCGTAGACGTCGCGTGTTAACGATGTAATTGGCCTTTAATGTCCAAACGTCCATTGTTGTGAATTATTTCAAGCGAGTTTTGCCGTTATCATCATGTGTGTGAAGTCGTCGAAATTCATGGCTTTATCCGGAGAGGTCGAGAACATCTCAAGCATTTCTAGCAACTGAGACTCAGAGGGTCAAAGGAATGAAGCACGCTGGAAACGACTTTGGGCCTACCTCCTCTGTCTTGGTCTTCTCACCAAGGAGAGTTGACACCCGTTGGAGGTCGGCCATCAGGATTCTTTGCTTTGGCAAATCTTGGGGTGAACATTCCGGGAAGAACAGTCCAAAAGCGTCCAAACAAGTTTGCCTCTGCCGCCTGGTAGGTTTCTGTGGGTCCTTGAGTGACACAGCATGATGCTGGTCCGGACGAGGCGCCTTCGCCCTTTGAGACTGTGATGGATAGTATTCGTCCTCGAATTCGCCACCTGAGTCAGCAGACTCAGCTTCATCATCCATGTAATTACTATCATCCGTCGACACATCCTCATCTTGGTACTGGGAGGAGCCCTCTAGCAAGTGTTCGTCTGCTTCAGAGACCCTGTTTTCGAGTAGAACTGCACAAACAGAGCGCCAGTCCTCTCTGCTTACATAGCCTCCCTCAAGGTCGACTCCAGGTGGATGGACGGAAGTTGAAGTCCAGTCTGAAGCGGCGTTTCTCAGCACCGCCAAAATTTCCTGGTCGTCTGGAGGAAGATCGAGCAACTGGAGCGCGGATGGGATTAAGTTGAATGGAATTTCCAGAGGGTAATCAGAGTCCCCTTGTTCTGTGTCTTCTACGATAAACCCACCTCCTGTGGTGGCTGCAGGAAGGAATCCACCAGAGGTCCCAATGCTATCCTGAGTCACTTTAGGATGGTCCCGATTAGCCAGTGGACGTCTTGGGCTGTTGCTTTGTTGGATGGACTTATCGAATGCGTCATCGATCAGGCGTTGGGTGTGTTTGGGAAGGGAATCAAAGAGGGAATCCGAATTCATCCAAAGTAACGAATCCTATCAAGTTGTAATCAAGTTTTCTTCCAAGTTCATATTGACAAATGATGTCACGTATTGCACTCTCGACACGTCTTGTCACAATTCACGTGCTTGTTTAGGGTAGGCACATTAATTCATACTTCACGAAATTGGACTCGGACTGTTTGAACTTCAAAGCGTCCAGCCACGCAAAAAAAGGAAGCTTCAACAGGCTTCAAAGCTTCAAGCTTCAACGCTCTCTGTTCACAACTACGTAGACCTACTATTACAAATGTACTCCAACGGGAAGGAAACTGAACATGATGCTGCAGGTTCGTTCGTTTTGAACCACTTTACCGAGTTATTATGCTGCTCAGAACATTTCCACTTTCAGAGCAAGTAGACCCAGGCTTTCTTTCTTTCTTCTCCAAACTTCCGTCCAAGTCTCCAGACACCGGAACTCTTCGACTCTTTTCAAGGACATCGGGCGACCCGTATTATGCTGCTTATGGTCCTGACGCACTATTTGTAGCTCAACACGTTTATCATACCAACTCCGTCATCAAATATCTGGGAACAGGAGGCAGGTCATCCGGCTTGCCCAGTGTCTCATTGAAAGTTTCGGTGGCACATGTACTTCTTCGTGACGCTTTGACTAGCAAGCAGCTCCGGATTGAAATCTGGGTTCCAGAGCCTGGTCAAGGCAAAAAATGTGCCAAATTCCGTCTAGACAAAGAGGTTCATCTCTATTCCCTCGTTCTTAGCGGTTGACATTAATCATTTATGTTGCGAAGGCCTCGCCTGGAAACTTACAAGCAGTTGAGGATCTTTTATTTGCCAATTCTGATTTTGTCTCTGCTCCGATCGTGATGGCTATAAAGCTGGCCACAACGTCTATGAGCGACTCCGTCCATGCAAAACTGCGGTCCGTGGGGGTTGCATTTGCGGATACAACCAGCAGAGAAATTGGGGTTGCAGATTTTGTTGACAACGAACTCTTTTCTAACCTTGAGGTATGCGCTGACCTTTGCTTTATTGAGCGATACTGATGTAGACTATTTCTTTAGTCCCTTGTAATTCAATTATCAGTCAAAGAGGCCATCATCCCTACAGGCACTTCGTCTGGAACGACCGATCGTGATATAGATTTGAATAAATTGAAGGCCGTATTGGATAGGTGTGGAGTTGTCGTGACTGAAAGAAAGCCAAGTGAGTTCATATAGTTATCATTGTCATAATCCAATCCCACCTACCTCCCTCTTTGAGGCGAATTCACAGTAAAGAATTTGTCCCATGATCTACCTCGTCTTCTCAAAAGCCCGACAACGGGCAATACAAATGTTATGCTTGGTATGTACTCTTACGCATTCACAAACTTCCAATCACTAAAACCCGTCGTTAAGCACAACTCACACTTCCAACTGCCCCATCAGCTCTGTCGGCTCTGATTGCCTACCTGTCACTACTCAACGATACGACAAATCATGGAATGTATTCCATAAGAACACACGACCTCTCGCAGTATATGAAATTGGACGCAAGCGCACTCCGGGCTTTGAACTTGATGGATGGCCCAAACAAACAAGTGATTCTATCCTCTGGCTCGCTTTTACACTCGGAATCTAATACAAATAATTTATAAGGCTTTTAACCAGAACGCCACCCTTTTTGGTGTTCTGAACAAATGCAAAACCGCACAAGGTGCTAGACTTCTGGGGACTTGGCTCAAACAACCATTGGTCAACCTACACGAGATTCGTGAGTTTTATAATTCGGATATCTCGTCAACTTTTTAATCAAGAAAATCTCCAGGAAAACGTCAGAATCTTGTCAACATTTTTGTGGATGACACGAATACCCGGAGGACGCTGCAGGTTTGGCCAATATCCCCCTCTCCAAATTTTGACTAATGTTTGTCTCAGGAAGATTACATGAAGGCTATGCCTGACCTCCTGCGTATTTGTAAACGGTTTCTGAAATCTATCGCCACACTGGAAGATGTTGTACGGGTCTACCAAGTCGTTCTTAAGGTAGTTTTGCATTTTTCTCTCCTAGCCTTCATTTCAATGAATTCCAGTAGATTCCGGGAATGGTGGAATCCTTGAGTAGTGTTTGTATGGACCAAGAAGAAAGATCTAAACTCTTAGAAGACCAATATCTGCTTGCAATCAAGGTTAGCCCTTCTACTCCAAAGATTAGTGTTACAACGGCAAACAAGACATGTTGGATAGGAGTGTGAAACCAGCCTTGAAAAATATGGAGAGATGGTCGAGCAGACCCTCGATCTCAAAGAACTCGACAACCATAATTATCTCATCAAACCCGATTATGACCCCCGCTTGCAAGAACTTGCTGATAAATTAGCCGAGGTAAGAGGCCTGCGCGTACTTATCAATCATGCACTCATTTCATTCTATATAGCTTCGCGACGGATTGGATTCTGAACATCACCGAGTCGGCGAAGACCTCCAGATGGAATTGGATAAAAAATTGCATTTGGAAAATAATCAAGTCTACGGCTACTGTTTCCGACTGACAAAAAACGTTAGTAGCAAAGGCATTCGTCGTACGTTTGTGTCGATCCTAACATATTATTGCCGGTGCGCCCATTAGGATGCAAAAAGTCTTTCGAAACGCTACATCGAGCTTGGGACCAACAAAGGCGGCGTTTTTTTCACGACTGCCTGCCTGAAGCAGCACGCAGAGGATTTTAAGGACACATCCGCCGCGTATACTCGTACTCAGAACGGAGTGGTCAAGCAGGTTATCGAAATAGCAGGTATTATCCTGCGTTAATCCATCTCTCCCTTTTTAACAATCGGTTCAATCAAGCTACTTATACCCCCGTTTTGGAGAATCTTAACAATCTGTTGGCCCATCTTGATGTCATTCTTAGGTCAGTGTCGTACTTTCATACTGTGGGTGTACTTATCGTCCTGTGAAATAGCCTTTCTCTTGTATCGGTCAACAACCAATATGTCAAGCCTGAAGTTATTGAACAAGGTAAAAAATAGTCAAACTCTTGTTTTCCCGTCATCTGAACACGTTTGCGTTCTTGAAGGAACAGGTAGCCTCCTTTTGAAAGACTCCAGACACCCTTGCCTAGAACTTCAGGATGGCATCACTTTCATACCAAATGATGTTGACATGGTTAAAGGTATTCAATATTTATGCATCGATTATTAATTTTTTTAAATCTGATTGTTGTTTTGTAGACAAAAGTGAATTTCAAATAATAAGTGAGCCCTCAATCATCCGTATTTCAGACTGGTCGTAATCTTCCTCAGCGGGACCCAATATGGGAGGGAAATCAACATATATACGCCAAGTAAGTACTGTGAGTACTGAGTATTGATGAACGATCATGAATTGTCATTTTCAGGTTGGGGTCATTGCTCTTATGGCCCAGATAGGCTGTTTTGTTCCATGCAGCAGTGCTCAAATACCTGTCTTCGATTCAGTGCTTTGCCGGGTCGGGGCAGGCGATAGTCAGCTAAGGGGTGTATCTACGTTCATGGCTGAAATGCTTGAGACGGCCGCAATCCTTCGGGTGTGTATTATCCTTTTGTGAATGATAAAGTAGGCTTACTGGCGTTTCGTTGCATAGTCTGCGACCAAGCACTCCTTGGTCATTATCGACGAACTAGGTCGAGGTGGGTCTTAGGTCATGCTTACAGTTAGCTCACGACTTATGCGAGGGGATCAGGAACTTCAACATACGATGGTTTCGGCCTTGCGTGGGCAATATCTGAGTCCGTCATCTTACTATCAGGCGATATGTCACTTACCTTTCCGTCAAGATACATCGCATCGCAGATTCATGCTTTTTGCCTATTTGCGACTCACTTCCACGAGCTCACAAGCTTAGATCAACAGATTCCTCATGTCAAGAACTTGCATGTTGTGGCGCATGTAACAAATCCCGACACTAATACACAGAATCAGGACATATCTCTCCTCTATAAAGTTGAACCTGGTGTGTGAATTTCGATTCTGCTCTTGCACAAACTCGCCGAACCAATTATTTCAGGGATTTCTGACCAAAGCTTTGGAATACACGTTGCAAAGCTAGCGAGCTTCCCTGACGACGTGATCAAGGCGAGTTTAGATTGTCCTTCGAATCTTGAGACAGTTGTATATATAATTGCTTTCTTCTGACAAAACAGCTCGCGAAGAAGAATGCTGAAGAGCTGGAAGACTTTAACGAAAGTGAGTCAATACACATTTGGATACGTTACCCGTTCATTTCGTTCGTAAAGCCGGTCAACCTGAAAGAGAGTTCAATTCGGATGTTGTCGAAGCTGGCATCAAAACCATGGAATCCTTCTTTCAGACATGGGCCCAGAAAGCCGATGAACACATGGACATTGACAATGATGAAGCAGAAGCGCAACTCGATGATCTCAAGAAATGTGTAGCTGAACTGAAGCCTCGGATTCAGGAAAACCCGTGGTTGCAGTCGGTTATCAAGGCCCTATAGTTATTTGTCCCCTTTATGTCGAAATGCTTTCTTCCACCCAATAATATTAAGGCTCATTTTACCTAGGGCAGATCTGTTTCTTTGAAGGAAACCATGTCTGTGTCGGTCGCGCGGTCTTTTTCCAATGCGCTGGCTTCCTTCGCTGTCGTTGTGATGTCGGTGCCAAAAAGACGTAAACTCAGAGCACTACCAAATACCTATCAGTGTGTTTCGAACTTGAATCAATGCCACAAGGAATATTGACCTTTTTGCCTTCTTGTCTATCATCAAGGTAAGAGATACATTGGATTTCCATATAGGAAGCAAAAGATCATGGGTCAAGCTTAAGGAATGTTAAAAATCTGACCAAGAAAAACAGAAGGCGGAGTACTGACTTGGTACCGTCGTGTGTTCCCATGGGAAATCGGACGATGTGACTTCCTATCGCTGAAGGATAACCACAATTTAATCTCTGCAGTATCTTCAGATGAAATGGCGCTTACGTCTTGATTCAACAATATCTCGGAAATCGCCTGCAAAATTTGAGCAGAGTGGGTAATATGATTCAACGAGAGTCTTTAATGAACTCATGTCCCCTGTTATAATAGAACTGCCATCCACATAGGGGAGAATGACAGGGAGACCTTCTCCGAGCACCCTGAATTGGGCGTCGTTACCCTTTCCCCCCTCTTGCTTCGCGAATACCTTCGTCCCAGCGGTGGTGAGCCGTAATTTTTCATAGTCATTATTTTCGACAACTGCCTTGACGATATCGTTTGCTAAGTAAAGGGAGCGGGCAGGCTCTCCAGCTGGATTCCGAACGAGCACGTTGGAAGACGGGAAGTTGGGTTGGATGTGCAAACGTTCCCTGAGAGTATCATAGTATGATCATGTGGACTTTCAATGTCATTACAATGAATTACTTACATGCAACTGAGGAGGATAGGGTCGTTAGGGGACAAAAATGTATATGGATTCTCCTTGAATCCACTTTCTTTTTTCTTATCCTTTTTGTTTCGTGCCTTTTCACTTCCTGCTTTACTGGCAAGTTGTGCCGTTGTTTCAGTCGAAGGCTCGCCGGCAACAGAGTCGGCATTGACTGACATTTCTTCATCAGGGGTTTCTACATCTTCGTTTTCTCCGGTAGGGACCAAGGCGGCCATGGTGGACAGCTGTTCGACGGTTTCAATTGAGGTCCGCGCACGTTTTAATCCAGGTTCATCGAGGGGAGTTTCGGCTTCACGTTTACGGTCCCTAGAGAATGGTGGTTTTGACATGGGACGACAATGCATGTTCTTCCAAAATCAAACTCACGATTGTCCACCGGTCCTGTCAACTTTTTGCAATACGGCGACAAAAAAGCCGCCTGTATCTTGAAGATGGGGATATATCCTCATGCTTCAAGGTTATCAGATAAAGGAAGAAATCACGACAATGGAAGGACGTGCCTACGGTCAAGGTGAAAGGTTTCCACGTTTGCAGGTGGCCAGTGGCCTGGCGTCATCTTTGCCTTTACTGTGCTGTCCGCAGAGGAATTCATTAATTCTTCGTAAGTCTCGAAAGTTGTGGCAGCGATACGGTCAACAGACGGGCGCCATGTTTTCAATCCTGGCATACGCTTGAGTTCAGGAAGCTTGGATGAAACATCGACGAGTTCGAATGCTAGAGATGTGAGTGTTCCAGAGACGGCCGTTGGAACAAAACTATGAGCACGGACCTGGGTTAGCGGCAAGAGCTTCGGCAAGAACAGCTTCATTTTCTACTGGGTTGAGAGAACAAGTAGAATAGACGATACGGCCATTATCTTTGAGGAGATTCATGGCTCGCAGAAGTATTCTGACCTGTAGACTTGTTGAAAAATGAAAAATGAGTTTGCTTAGCTGGCCAACAGGCAATATACACACACCCGTGCAGCCCATTGCCATCCATTGGCTGCCATGATTTCCAAATACCCATATTTTTCCGTATTGTCCCATCACCACTGCAGGGAACATCGCACAGAATTCTATCAAAAAGGAGAGGTGTAAGGCGTTTTGACCCATCGCAGCTTGAAGGAATTTTGACGGTTGGATAATTGGATGCGTCCAAATTCGTTACCATAAGTGCTGGACTTGGCAAACGGGCGGATTGATGAATGAGGAGATGGGTTCTCTTATTGTCACTGTCGTTCGCAATCAATAAACCTGAAGGTATTGAAGTTGATGTAGCAGTATCGTGGGCGTGGAGAGCCTCGAGGATTTGCGCAGTCTTGGATCCCGGGGCAGCACACATATCCATGGCCTTTTGGGAAACTCAAAAAGAGCAACATATGGGTAAAGTCATCACTCACTCTATGATGAGGTTCAACCTCAAGGAGCAATGGCGGGATCATGCTTACTGCTTCTTGTCGTGAAATATTGCCCTGAAGTGGGATGGATTAAAACGTATTCTAGTCAGGCCGTCACGGCGGGTACTCACAACTTCGGTTTCGAAGACAAGAAACGAATGGAATTTCTTGAACTCCGGTGATCTTCGCAGGACCTTTTTAGGCACATTGAAGTGCCAGGCAAGACCATCTGGATACCTTGAAATTTTTAGCAAAGGGGCTTACAACACGAGAAACAACCTGACTTACCATGGGATCTGAACTGGAGGCGGTATTTTTTGCCCTTCAAACGTCACGTCGCTCAGCGCTGGTACATGAGCATTTTTTATGGTAGAGTTGAGTGTTGTTGCAATCCTGAAGAAGGGATTGTCAGCTAGAGAGATGCGAAACCGATGATGCCTCAAATCACTCACTGCCGGCTGCCAGCAACGCGGAAAGTGGTGGGAAGATGTTGGCGCAAAGCGTCCATAAAGGTATCCCATTCTTCGTCTGGTAGGATATTCTGCGACTTGTAATAGGCTGAAAAGCGTTCGTTGTGCATGTCGATCTTCTCGATGAGATCCGTTCTGTCATCCTTGGGTTTACGCGCTCCTTTGCCATGGCCTTTCCCCTTCTGTACTAGAGAATCAGTAGAGCTTAGAAAACACGGGCACTAGACATACTCTTGGTCGGGGCATTCTTGATCTATAATGACCTGAAGGATGAAGTTCGATGATATCTTGAGATTTTCCAAGGTCAATTTTGTCTGAACCACAGACGGACCAGAACCGGACCGCGTTCGGGGTCTAGGGCCTCTAGGCAGGCCAGTATCCCATGATTGTGCGGGATACTGAAACGGATACTGAAAATTATGTAATCAGCTACACGTGACTACATTTCTCGATCATTCACTAGGTGCAGGGTAAAATAATCCACGTCGAAAACCTTTGAAATTATTTTAGATTTACGTGCACATTTTCTAAAATAATCAGTGGGAAATTATTTAAAAATTATTCAAGCGGAGTTTGAAATTTTTGAATTTTGATTAT
>JAHXRV010003316.1:0-13232 GCA_019904355.1 Psilocybe tampanensis | reverse complement strand
TGCTACTAACAGGCAATATATTCGTAGAATATTTTTGCAACAAACAGGATATATGTTTCTGCACGAAACAGGGCTTATTTACATAATTTCAATAAATATTTACCTGTTTCTCACCCAAACAGACATGAACCTGGGCAGTGAAAAGGCTAATCAACCCCAATAGATGTGAGAAAAAGATAAGGCGGCATTACGGCATTCGCGTGTCATACACGTGACATAACATACCCACCAGAATTCCAATTTGTGCGAACAACAAAATCGTGTCTCTTTCCACATTACCACCATGGGCGCTACAACTCCCTACCAATGCCTTACCCTCGCCCTCCTGATATTACCCCCAATGCTCCTGACCACGTATTTTATGGCCGCTTTTCCGAATCCACCAGGACCGTTGTTTATCCAGCCATCTCTGGCTAGTCTGCCACTTGAGTCGAAATCATGGTCAATATACCCGGAGGAATTTTATTCTGGAGGCGGATACGCTACGTTCCCTACTGGAAAGGTATTCATTTTTTGCTGTAGGGGTTAGACTGCAAAATCTAACATGTATAGGTCCGGTATTGGCTTGTGGGCCCCGAAAAGGGCAAAAAGGTCATTTTGGTGGACTCTCACAATTTTATCACCTTATCCTTACTTTCCGCCTTCAGATCGTATTGATCCATGGTCTCTCCATACCCGCAATTATTTGGAAGGATGTCGTGCCCAAATTGACGGCGCGTGGTCATCGCGTTTTGCTATACGGTTCGTGGGACTTGCGCACAATTCATTATATCCCATACCTTCAATTACAGATCTCTACGGACGAGGATACTCTGACGCTCCATCTACGACATACGATACCGCTTTGTATACGACCCAGCTGGCCTTTCTAATGCAGTATCTGAAGTGGGAAAAGGCGAACGTCGTTGGGCTTTCCATGGTGTGTCATCATCCGCCCATTCGAGGGATCCCGGAGCTAACTAGGTGATTAGGGAGGCGCGATTGCAGCGGCGTTCACCGCACAGTTCCCCCATCTTGTTGATGAAGGTGTTGGTCTTATCGCTTGTGCTGGGCTCATGGATGTACGCACACCATCATTATTCCCCAAAAAAATACCACAGCTAACTCCGTGGATGTCGCACAGTCAAGTGATATCTCTCGAACGGCTAAATTTATGTCTTCTCCCTTGGTACAAACGCTAGCGTCAAGTAAACCCGCCCAGGTAGGTCTCTAGGAATCTCGTGCCATTTTTTTCCCGCATTTTGATTCATTCCATACCAGATGTATCTCCAACGGCTAACAAATCAATCCGAGACTCATGACAACCCAATCCTCGAGGTGACTGGCTCCAGCAATGAAGCTCATTCATTTACACTGACATCTTGTCCTTCTAGATCGTCCGCCTGCAATCGGCTCATCTACCAGGATACAACAATGCATTGTCTTCTTCATTGCGAGATGGTCCTGTCCGCGGCCAGCACGCGGCTTTCCAATCAGCCGGGTTCCAAGGAAAGCGAGTGTTGATTTTACATGTACGTTTATGATCCACTCTTCCATTATGTATCGAAACTCATCCCAATGTTGTCTATCCTCTTAGGGCACGAAAGACCGCACTGTCAACCCCAAATACGCAAAAGAAATCGAATCGCTATTGCCCCAGGGTGCCAAGAAAAAGTTGATCACTATTGAAGGCGCAGGACATGATCTGAGCGTCAGTCACCCTGTGGAGGTGGCGGATGCCCTGTTGGACTTGTTGGATGGTTCATCGTGGAAGAAGTTGTCATGATGAACACCATCTCCTCTCTTCCCCTTTCTCCTAATCGCAAAAACTCGAAATTCAACACGGCCCACGACAAAATACTCCAAAAGTACCTGGTCCCTCCCCACGCTCATCGAAATTGAGCTCTGCGAAGATTCTGACCGGTTCCGTTCCCTCGTCTCTCAGCATGCATCAACTTGACTCAAATTCTTCCCCGATTTTCTGATTTGGACGGTCCAATCATTCTCGATACCCCGGATCACAATAGGCTCGTACCTGTCTGCAGTGACAGAGTATCATTCCACTTCCGCTGACATCTCGTGCTACCGTGCCGGTTCCACACCCGCCTCGTCCTTTCTTCCGCTGCCTCTCCCTGTCTTTCTTTCGTCCTTGTCCCAGTCCTTAATCGTATCACGGCAGCGCTTGCTCCTCTCTCTCTAATGACCCCGCTTTCCTTTGGGAATTTATCTTTATTATCTTTCATTTTCAAATATCTATAATCTTTTCCCCTGTTCACCTGTCCAACTCGCAGCATATGCAGAGCTTTTCCTTATCTCAACAACTTACTTACGACGACCCACCTACCTACCATATACTCTTCACCCCCTCGCTCATACTGCGTGTCTTGGTATATATAATTTGTAGTTCTACGTGTTTTTTCATTTTCAGTTCATGTATCACGACCATGTTAACGACATCTCTCTTTTCTTTTCTTGTTTTTTTTTTTTTTTCCTCCGTCATTTGTCTCTTCTCTTCGGCTGTTTTGTAAACCTCTTTCTTGTTGTACCATGCAACATAACTTTGTACTGTTCACGTTTCTTTAAATCTTTTTTCAGTTTTTATCGTACTGTCTTTTCTGAATAGTCTCTAAATCACTGTCATGTATGGACTTTGGTTCGCATATGGCATGGTCACAACCGATATTGTTCTCATCAATAAATTCATTTCGGAGTAATATTTCCTCTGTACCCTAGTTATGTATCGTATCAGTGACCATGGCTGGCGGACCAGTAAAATGGGAAACACGACAATGCCAGCCCTGAAGCAGGCTCATGATCAGACGCGGTCATTAGCGACACGTGATTTGATTTCAACATTGTCCACTTTGGGAATCCATCGTTCTTCCGCTACCACATCTTCTTCCAAACCATCATCTGCCATTGTTCTTGCTCGTGGCGCTCTCGAAATTGTCCTGAAATATTCCTGGCGTTTCTGTTCAGGAATGTCTTGAAGTTACGCTACACTCAGCCAGGTCGACGCCGAAATCCTTAAAAAGAACATGGCTACCGAACTTGCTGGACAATGGGTTGGACCTATGCCCGTCGACAAATTCATCTCGACATTCCTCCCCAATTCCAGTCAGAAGCCCGAGTTCGATCCCAAGTTCTTCGATGTCCTCCAGGAACAGACACATGAAGTCAAGATGTACGACCCGTTCGTAAGTCGAAGGCAGTTTGTTCCACTGCTTTCCACCTCACTGAATTCCGACGTCGCTCGCAGATTAAGCTCGTCACCGAGAAGGCTCCGGAATTCATCAAAGGGTTCAAATTGGTCAACACTTCGCAACACGACGACAGTGATATCACCATCCCAGGCATGAAGAACAAGCCTGATGTATCCTGCTACCAGTCAACCCAACCCATCGACCCAGCTCATCCCACTCGTTACGAAGACATCGAACTCATCTTCGAGTTCAAGCCCCAGAGAGAGGAGGCGGACCCTTTTGAGGATAAGCCAGGCCACCACGAGAAAGGCAATCGTTTTCCTTTTGAGGCCCAAGCGGACGCTCGTAAGAAGTGCCGTGGACAGATCGCCGGGTATTCAAGGGTCTGGTGTGCTCGTCAGCACCGCACCCATTGCTTCATCATCTGGATCGCCGACCCCCATGCTCGCATCATCCGCATCGACCGCTCTGGAGGGATCGTTTCTCAGCGCTTCGACTACCGCCAAAACGGCGATCTGCTCCTTAACTTCCTGTGGAACTTCTGTCGCAGCACGGATTCCGTTCGCGGTCTTGACGAAACGGTCACCAAAGCCTCGGCCGCCGAAACTGTGTTTGCGCGGAACACACTCTCCAAGTGGAGAAAGACCAGCACTCGGAGCGTCTTCAAGATCCAAGTTCCCAATCCAGAAGGCGGCCCTGGGGAAGAAATGCTCTCGTTTCTCGTGTGGGGCCCATTGGCGGACCCGCGCTCTATGACCGGCAGGGCGACTCGAGGATATGCGGCTTGGGACATCGAAAAGGAGCGTGTTGTCTTCCTGAAGGATTCCTGGCGATCTACCGAACCTGGGATGGAGAAAGAAGTTGACATTCTCAGGGAGCTCAAGGAAAAGCAGTGTCGCCACGTTCCTGAGGTTGTCTGTGGCGACGACCTCAAACATCAGACCACGGAAACCAAAAAATTCGCAACGGAATTCTGGAACATCGGCGCACGCCAGGAGAGGTTAATCCAGCGTTTTCATACTCGCTTCGTGGAGAAAGACGTCGGCTCTCATATCACGTCGGGCGATCTGAGGAACATGACTCCCAGGAAATTTCTTCAAATCGTTTTCCATGCTTTCATCGGTATGTTCTGACTCCATTGCAAAGTGTCTTGGTGTTCTGACCTTTTGCGACTCTAGCCCACTACGACGCCTACAGATTGTGTGGCATTCTGCATCGCGACATCAGCGCCGGTAACATTTTGGTGGACGAAAATGGAGAAGGATTCCTGAACGACTGGGACTTGTCCAGGCACGTCGACTTGGACATTGGTCCGCGCCAGGCCTTCCGCTCAGTGAGTACTGAGTCACTTGGTGAACTTCTCCGATTGTTTACTAATCCTAACCGTAGGGCACCTGGCAGTTCATGTCGTCCGAGCTTCTCAGAAATCCCCAGAAGCTTAACACTATTCAGGACGACATGCAATCCTTCTTCTGGGTCGTCCTCTATTACATTCTTCGCTACATGAACCACAACCAAACTGACAATTTGGAAGAGACGATGAAGATTATCTTTGACTCTGAAGTCCCTGTAGGATTAGGAGAAGAACCCAAGGGCGGCTACCAGAAAGGCGCGGTATTGGACGATGGTGGCCCTTTTGTGGGCAATTTCGAGGCGGTCGGCAACCCTGCCTTAACCCATTTCTATACTCAAATGCGTTTTCACTTCTCGGATTGGCGTGAATATATCCTTTCACGCAAGCGGAAAGTGGATCGCGTTCATGCCGCCAACAAAGGTTCCTTGGAGGACGCCGAAGCAAGTGTTCCCTTCAACACTCAACATCTACTATTGGACAACCACCTAACAATTGTTGAATTGTTCAACGACGTTCTCGGGAAGGACGCCGTGTGGAATCCGAATGACTACTTCGTCGACCGCTTCCCGGAGCCGACCCCTTCCAGTAAACGCGGGGCAGATGCACTTGAAGATGTCGCGCAGGCTGGAGGAGAAGGGCAGGAAGCAGATGATGTCGACGCGCGTCCCAAGAAGACCCCGAGGCGTCTGGATAACAACAATGCAACTCGAACCCCGACGAAAATGAACCAAGTCGAATCCTACGATTCTCCGCAAGTCTAGGTTCCACGTCGAATGGCTTGACGAATTTTTTTTTTTCGTGATTGACATCATCTTACTCCGTCCCTTCTTTCTATACCTTCTTAAATAAACCCAATTTTTAAAGACTCACATATCAAGCATAGATTCTACGTGCCATATTCTCTACACGTTATTATTTGTTTTCAATATATCACAATTTTATTCCTCTTTTTTCAATTTCGTGGTTTGTTTGCGGCGTCATTGATGAGGTGTAGGTTTACCGTCGGTGGTCGGGCCCCGGGGTTGGTAGAGAAAATCTTCCTCTCAGCACTGGGCATCTCATCGTGCCCAAAGACCTAACAATGATTCAGTTGTTCGGAGAAGCTTGAAAACTGAATGGAGTGCTGGTGACTTTCTCGTTGACCGTTTTCCAGAGCGGAATTCATATGGATTCGATTCTGATGGATATCAACTCAAACGAGACGAGATTAAGGACCTAGTAATGGTCTCTTAAGAAGGAAAGCAGGAAAAGATTTGAAAGACGTGTTTGAAATAACCATTAATAAGAAGAGATGCAGAATAAACATTACAAACACCAAATTTAGAAGAGTTACTGTACGTTTACTCGTTCAACAATTCGATGTTTTCTTGGGAATATGCCCTCCGTGTATAAAATAGCCCGTAATCAGTTGATTCCGTCCGCGATGAGGCTTGCGAGTATCTCGTTGTACTTGCGAGATCCAAAGCATCAATACTACTAGAGTGTCGGGTAGTATCCTGCGTTTTGGCGGTAGCTGTCGGTCTATCATCTTTCGGTATATCAGATAGGGGGGGTTTCGTGGCGGGTGACTGGGGAATGGGTGTACTGATGATGACGGTTCCTTGTGAATGTGAATGGGAATGGTTGGTGGAGTCTTTTTTTCAAGAAAAAAAAAAAAACAAAATCAGACGTTGATTAGCGTTCAAAGTGGAAGAAATCAACACTCACGTCCGAGCGAACTCGAGTTCTTTCTACTGTGCAGCTCGGTTCCAAGATAGTGAGGGATCTCGGAAGGCTGTTTAGAGCTTAAGCTTGCAGGCGTATTCCCATTTATCCGCTGCTCGTTGACAAGGGGTTTTGTTACGTAGATCTTGATTGTTTTTCTGTGTACCCCGTCGTTATTGGTATGGAGAGTATCAGCAACGCTCTCATAGCCCGAAATACTGTGGCCATCTGCCAATTCTTTTGTCAACCAAGCCATAAATTCACCCTGAGAGAATATTAATATAGCATCACTACAGAGCGTATGGATGAAACGCACAATTGACCCGCCATTCTGTGGAGATATAGGCTTTAGACTGTCAGTCACTTCGTCTTCGTCGTCTGTGGACATCATATGCTCCACAAAATATGGAGCAATGGTGTAGCGATTTGCCAGCAGGAGTGCAATAGCATACGACGTCCGAGGAGAGAGAAGAACCTAAGTAGCCATAAGGACGTATCAGAGAACATAAGCATAAGGACGGTTGACATTTCGGGAATACGAACCTTCCCGACACCCCATTCTCGGTTTCTGACAAACGTCCAGACATCTTTATAATTCCGCTGCTGAACACCGTTCGAATCCAGATAATCGAGCGTTTTGGCGTTCAACTTTTTTGGCTCGATAAAAATAATAGCCTTCTCAAGAGAAACGAATAGATATGCATGAAAGGTGCGTTTGTATGGAATATCAGATCCACATAGGTTTAGAAGGTAGGCTGGGAGATCTGGGTCACTGACTCGCGTCTCGTTTGAAAGATAATCAACCCACCAATGGAATCCAGAGAATCGATGAGTGTCGCCACATGAATTTGCGATGGGGCCGGCACTTGAATGTTGTCAGAAAATGGGACGTCGGGGCGCTGGCCTGTTATCCATTGCCTCAGTCGTCTCAATTTCCAAAAGGCTGCACTTTTTACATCTGTGACAAAGGCCAGTCTAGATAGATTGTTCTTCTTGAGCCCAGGGGACCATACCTTCGTCCTGAATATAAACCGGGTTGAGAGATTTTTGAGGCTTCTGTGACCATGTCATGTCAACAAGGTTGGTCTGCGGGTACAAAAAGGTCGAGTTCGGATCTTTGCTGTTGACCTTCGTCAAGAGTAAGTTGGCCTTCTCATACGATATCATGCGAGGATCAACGCCAATCTGTGACAGAGGAGTTTCTGTAACACGGGCCTGGAAACAATAGTACATTGAAAGAATTATCGCATTCTCTCTATATGATTAGACTTACTGCCAGCCATTCCATCGAGTCCTCAGGAGCTCCCGGAGATCCACAGCGAATGAGTGTCCATTCTAAGGGGTCAATTTCTCTTAAAGCTTGGTGCCAATATGCCGATCCAGTGAACAAATAAGCCGAGTCCTTCGTGATAATGGCTTGCCCAATGGGGCCCGTAAATCTGAAGTAGAAACAGTCCATGCAAGATCGTTGGAGTAAAAAAAGAGAGCTCTCATACATACCCGGAAATAAACTGCAAGCGCTTATCGCTTGCTGCAACATGTTCCGAGTCGTGGGCATCTGCGCTTGGGACGATACTATTCAAGTTACCAAGTTACCGTTTAAACAATTAGATGAAATGCCGAGTTACTCAACAAACACCAAGTACTATGACGGACTCACTAAAAATCCAGGTTTTCTTTCCTCATCAGCCTTCTCATCCTCTCCAAACGTCCTGTAGATTCAGAGCCTGTTCTACTATGACTCGGAGTCCCAAACGAAGGTCCACGAATAACTGTTGGAGTTTTCGATGAGGGTCTCCAATGCGCCTTTCACGGACAAGCCTAGCACTAACATGGTGGCCACAAATTCTGTTCCCACTCATTCCTCTTTGCACTGGACGGACTCTCAATGGGGCGGTACCGCGAATACTCGTTTGTAAGCGTGAGGCTCGACCCATCTGAGCCCCATTTCGTCCTCATGGACTCGTTCTCGCCTTTCGGATTTGGGTTCCACTGAGGATCGTGACTGGAACGACCGCCGTGCTCGATACGGCCCTTCAGCAAACGAGCCGCTCGAAAAAAGGGTGTGATCCCGTCGAGATATTGTGACGCCGAGATGGATGCTGGTTCATCTTCTGTCGGAGGTGGTGGGAGTTGTTTGCTGGAGGTTGAGGGTTGTGCATCTGGCAGGTGGACATACGCCGGGATATCCGGCAAAGGAGATGTCTTTCTCATTTGTGATTCGTGAATGGGCGGTCGACGACCAAGCTCAAGGGTGATACTGGAATGATAGTCGAAGGGTTGAAACCAGGCGTTGACCACGAGGTGGCCTGATATAGGCGGCGATTGATAGAATCGTGCTTTTGACGGCCCGAGAGAACGATGTGCGCTGTGTACTATCCATGAGCTTGTTGTGCTGTGCTTTGCTTGGGTGATAATCGATAAACTCCCATTCACAGCTTCTGCAGACTCAAGTGCAAGGTATAGAGGGATCAATATTTCACCGGCAGTGACAGTGCGATACTACACGTACAAGAAGAGACAAGAAACCTAGTTAATCATGCACGATTATCACTTGTGCCCATCTCTCTCGATGCCACACTCCAGCGCCTTCCCCTCCCAGGAAGAGTCATCATTTCAATGGAGTCTTGAGAATACGCTCTCCTTGTGTAATACAGCCCATAATCCGTCGACTGCGTTCTTGACGAGGCATATGAATAACTGGACAAGCTTGCAAGATCGAGCGCGTCGTTAACAGGATTCCTGAGGGATTCCTCGGTTTCTGCGGCCGACATCGGCTCAGCAGGGCTAAAGGTGGACAGTGCGGAATGATAGGAGGTTCTGGAGCTGTTTACCATGGAACTCGACTTGTCCTGGGCAGATGAACTCGGAGAATAGGAATGGCCAACATATTCAACGGCTATTTGAGATCCAGAGGATGTTGAGTATGATACACTCCGGAGCGATAGAAAGAGAGCCTCGAGGTACGTACGCGAGTCTGGTATAGAATCCAATGCCTCTAATACCATCAGTTCATGTACATCGGCTTCGAGAAGGCGAAGGAACGTTTCAAGAGGGGTGGCGCTGAAATATTTCTCTTTTATTGTCCCGGGCCTATTAGCATCAATGGCCTACACGAGCGTCAGGAAAACATCCGAATCTTGATCTGTAGATTGATTAACTTACTTTGTACACTTCGACAGGACCGGTTGACCTTACTCCCCTCATAATAGAGTTCCCAATAATCCGCAACTTGTTTTGAGTGCCAAAATGCTTCCCCAAAGCGTCATGCATAACCAAGTCATGCCATTCGGTGCATTCCAGGCATTTACTTGTCTGTTGGCAAAGAATAATATCAATGAAATTTCGGGCCTGAAGAAACATGGTCTTGACGGATTCCAGCCAACGAGGTAAGCTGGCCAAGGCATCGATTTTGCCCAATGCGCGTTCGACGGCAAAAAGAATCGGGAGGACATTGACCGGTTCTCTCAAGAACATTTGCAAGCGCGCGAAGAGGTAATCCTTCATGTCCGAAGGCAGGGCTGCAAACTGGGGTGTACACCAACCAGGGCCAAAGGTTTTTAGCAAACCTCTGATCGCCCCACGTCGTGCGTTGCTAATGCTACCCTTGGTTTCGAAAGCCAATGAGAACTTCAGGACGCTGGGAAACCATTCCTGGCATCTCCTACATTGGCATCCGCCTGAAGTGACCATTCCCGACCAAGTGTCTCCTACGAGTTTCGCGTACTCGACGTCATCAAGGTCAAGAAAACAAAGTCCATCCAAGATTGTTGTTATCTGGCGCACCATGAGATCCGGCAGGATCCTGATCCCGAGAAATAGTGCCCCGTACCAGATATCGAATGTTGTTCGAAGATTGGATGTTGTGTCAGGGAAAGGGAGAGGAAGAGTCCCCGCGTATATGAATCTGATTATCCATTTGAAACTGGCTGGGTGGAAGCGATGTGACGGGAGGGTGATCTCTGTTGTTGAACCTTCATCGAGTTGAACCTTCCTGTTGGTCGCGTGGAGGATGGAACTGAAATACGTCGAACGGGATGACAGAATAAAGGAATGGGCGTAGAATATAGGTGTCTCGGCTTCGCCATCCACATTGGAAGAAATGGGTTGTTTGCCACCGACAATTATTCGAACGTCCGAATAAAGCCCAGTGCACCGCATTGAAAGAAGGTCTTCACGAAGTTGGTTCGTTCGCAACTTCTGATGCTCCTTGTTGTGATTCGGTCTCTCAAGATCACCTAGGCGGCCTTTGGCGGTGTAGATATTGAGGAGTTCTTCAACAAAGACGGTATATCGAAAAGGTGTTGAATAACGAGGGAAGGTGATCGAGATATCCTCGTTGTTGGACCTCTCGTGATGAGGTGTATTCTTCAAAGAACGTCGGGGAGTTCTCTCGGCTCTTGAAGTTTTGTTCGAAAAATGTCGGAGGTGAAATCCAGGAGAAGCTCGCGCATAGATAATCGCTGTACAATAAATGTTAAAAAACTTCAAGGCTTCAACTACAAATGAAACCAAATATTCACCTTTATGCGCCCATATTTCACGACACTGGTCTCTGCTGTCGTCCTCCATGACCTCCCAGCAAACGTCTCCAAAACGAGATTTCGCATCCAACAACATATTTTTGAGGTCATCCCTCCAAACTTCTGTGGCATTCTCCAGCGCGGATTCCCAGGTCCAACAAGATTGGAGTTCACGCGCCATATTTTTCTATCGGTTTCCACGAGAGGGTTGGAGAAGAAAAAGACGCGTCGATGACCAGAGGTGAATGGCGTTAAGGACGTAACGTTGTTTTCGATCCCCGAACGCATGGCTATGACAGGCTATGCAAATACAACGTTAGTTACGTGACCTCGAAGCTAGCATACTCTGTCAATGGCCATGTGGCAGGAACATGCCTGAGCCTGAACCTGAAGGCCGCTGGTCGGTGGAGATCCGTCGCCTCTTGTAACGCCACGTATGTCCAGCGGTGGCCTCAATGCTGACTCGCTAAGCACACGAAACAAACCTAATCACTTTCCCACTTAGAGACTGACATATAGAAGAAACCGTCTCGTCGATGGTCGTTTCCTGACGGTCTTGTACGCGTTATTATTGAAGCAGATGAATGGGCGTGGAACGGTGAGCGCTGAGAGTCGAATTCAAGTCGAATTGATGATAGTCGTTGGAAACAACGTGTTGTCTTGTTTCAGGACGTTCTCTTGACCGCGAGCGGGCCGAGTCGGGTGCGAGACTTCGAGCCCCTATTATAAGATTACAAACCTATAGAGGGAGAACTGCAGTTTTACTATTAAATCGTAGGGGTCATTTCTCCTTATTTTCGAACTATCGTAGAAAAAGGCTCCTGTAGTACCGTAGGCATTGCGACTGTGAGGACCTGTCATACAGCTATACACTTTCTCCGGCAGTTATGTCTTGGCCTATCCTGAGGGTAATACTCAACTGTTGAGCCAACCTTCAATTTTATATCTGAATTTTCGGCAAATTTACAATGACTTACGCGCTAGCCGCATTGCATGCTCAAAAACAGCTTTAACACCGGAACGTACTAACAGAGAAGAACATTCGATGTAGAGGTTTGCCCCAATGTCCTTGCACATCGCTATTCCTTGATGGTATTGAATAGGCGCCAGGTTACTTGAAAACACAAATTAAAATCATTCGATGATGAGCTCCTCGGACAACATACCAATCGCGCATCATATCGACCGTCTTTGCGTCCTCCCGCAAGTCCGTTTTTGTTCCGACGAGCAGAACCGGAACTTCTGGTTTGAAGTGGGCGAGCTCGGGAGCCCACTGTAGTTCAACAAATGCAGTGAATCAGACTCCCGAGAATCACAAAAGATTCGATTCTACCTTTGTCCGAACGTGTTCGTAACTGAAGGGATCCACCACTGAGAAGCAAAGAATAAAGACGTTCGTTCGTGGGTATGATAATGGACGCAAACGATCATCAGCTTCCCCTGCCGACACGTCCCATGGTTCCAATAAAACTTGAGTGTCATCAACAGTGTGATAGTCACTGTAGCTTTCGAAAACTTTCGGTTGTTACATGGTGAGAAGTAAGTTAGTGTTTTGGTGAAGGACAGTCAGGAGGATGGAAGAGGCGTCACCGGTTGGGATGTATTTCGTCTAGCAGAGTAAAAAAATACTGGTCAGTTCAACGAGCAGGCGGAAGAGAGTGATTGAACATTTACTGGAAATGTGTTCCGTGTGTAAGTAATCAATAGAGACGTCTTCAACATTTAAGATCAGAACACAAGAAGTCACTAATTGGACTTGGAGAGAAATTGATCATAACTGTACCTTCCCGACAGTATTGTCACCAACGACGACCACTACATGCCATTGACAATCCAGGTCGCAGCATCAGCCCCAGAATGAAAATGTCCAAAAAACGAGACGGCGCCTCACACTTAGCACGGGGGGATGCCATTGTGGAATTCCAAGTGACTTTTGGGTATTCCAGGGAATCGTGGTGATGGTAGTACGAAGCAAAGGGAAAACTGAATACGGCGATCACGATCACGTACTCGGAAAATGGGAGTCAATGGCATAATTTATTCGTGGATGAGAGGAGGACTCGCCCATGACAGAACTCGACCTTGCACTGCCTTTCGTGCGCAGTTGTTCCTGCTGAAAATGGCTGATAGTGGTGCGCTTCGATGTCAGTATCGGCGCTCTGACTCCGAGTCAGAAGGAGTCTAGTTTAATTTTAGCACCCCATCGAGGCTGAAAAATAGACGACAATTTTTCGATTGAAGTTTCTATACAAGACTTGACTAGTGACTAGTACCGTTGGCGGGAGCTCCACGGCAGGATTTTGCTTTTTGATTCGGAACTTCGAGAGGTCGAACTTCGAATTTTATTTATCTTTGGCTTCATATCAATACAGATATAAATAACTCACAAATAGAGTAATTAAAATCAGTGTTTCTACTCGTCCGTCTCAACCTGCCACCCTATAGCACCATCCCAAAATGTCAAAAAAT
>JAHXRV010003306.1:0-16456 GCA_019904355.1 Psilocybe tampanensis | reverse complement strand
ATAATCAAAATTCAAAAATTTCAAACTCCGCTTGAATAATTTTTAAATAATTTCCCACTGATTATTTTAGAAAATGTGCACGTAAATCTAAAATAATTTCAAAGGTTTTCGACGTGGATTATTTTACCCTGCACCTAGTGATTGGCTGGTCGACGTCAGCCTTCAGATTAGTACTGAATGGAAAGAATTGATTTTCTTTCGCTTTTCACTACACGCCAGACCGCCCAAAATCTGACACCGCCCTACTGACGACAACTCACAAATCTAACGTTCTCATGAACTGTAATACACAACCGATAAACATCATAAACGTTGACACAGTACATGTGAACTCTGACCCACTTGTTCAACCGACTCCGAGTCGGTCTTATATGCCAAGTTCGGTATCACCTCTTTCTGGGCCCAGAAGGTGTGTACAAAATCCACCATGGATTCATTATTCAAGTGCTGATTATCTTCTCACTTAATTTATTAGAGATGATCTCCCACCCTATCAATCTACCATTCCCAATGAAGGCAACTGTGCTCCAGGTAGTAAGTCAAACAGCCCAGTTTGACTTGTTGTGTGATATTGACATTGTTTATTAGGCTCTCGTCATGCCACAGCCCTTTCCGTACCCACCGAGACCTCCATACACACGCCGATAATCTTTCATAGCACGGCCACTGGCCCACAAGTGTGGCTGCCTCTTTAAAGCCGAAGTTGGGCCGACCCCTCAACAGTCAGTTAAATCCAACCACAACAACAGGAACTGGCGACGAAGGGCATCGCGGCGCCCAACGGGCGCCCTCGGGGCACAGGGCCCAAGCAGAGGGCTAGGGCTGAACAAATCGCGAGGGGCAACATTCCGGCAACTTCAGCAAAACGGCCTGTTGGACGGCCTAGAAAAAACCCAAAGGCAGAAAATGATGCTGGGAGGGTAGTTGTCAAACAACTTAAAGGGAAGATTGTGAGTATCTATGTTTTGAGTATATATCTGCGAGGCTCGTCCAATATTGAACAAACTAATTAGTTAATTCCTGGTTCCACTACTCTGCCAAGAACATTGTCGGCCCCCCCTCTTAACGGTATACATGCCATATCATCTCAACAACAGCACATTGTCCAACCCGGTGCCCATCGCGCAATTTCGTCGCCTATTGGCATGCGCACTCGCGGTTCACACTTGGCACTGCCACCATCCCTACCCTCTCTTCCGCATACCGTGACTCCCCAACACAATTCCCATCAAGGGCCATCCTCTAACGTGGCACCGCTTTTCATTGAACGTCCAATTGTCCCGCCAGAAGATCCTCAACGTCCGATTGAACCTGAGGACGAAGATGAAGGCCCCGAGGTTTCGGGTGATGGATTGGGCATCGACGATGATTCTATTGACTTCACTGAAGTCGAATGGGATCCAGGTCAAAGTCAGAACTCTGAAGGGGCTGGGGAAGAGGGTTCTTCGGCATCACAAGGCATACCTGAATGGTTAATGCGCTCGTTTAACGAGAAACTGGCAGAATCGGCTAATCGTGACGCTATGGGCCTCCCTCCACTCTATTCTTGACATCACACCATCTGGTTTCCTTGTCCGACCTTGGCCTTCCTTCTTCACCAAAACCCAAACATATATCTTTCCCCCGATCTCCTCTTCGAGAAATTAACACACTTTGTATTGTGGGACCCGGAACCTCTCAAACTTGGTGGGATTCCATGTCCAAATTGTCGAAGAAAACTTCACCACGCTGGTCATATTTCCCGCCCACGTCGTATCGTCGATATCAATGACACTTTTTTTCTTATTGGTTTTCGTTATCGTTGCCCTGAGTGTGTACACCCTGTGTCGCAAAAGAAGACCGTCACATTCGCAAGTTGGGATAGCCGCATTCTTGCTCAGCTTCCGCCTGAGCTGGAAGCTGAATTTCCTGCATATCTCAGCCATCGCAGCGGCATGTCAAAGACTTTGTATGGTTGGATGAGATCTTGCTTTCAAAATGGCATGGGAGCAAAGCAATTTTCGGATGCTTTGCGGGTCCAACACCTCTTGAAATATGATGAACGTCATCTTCAGTATCTCGAGATCTTGGCCCGTCGGAGTAAAATTGATGTATGGTGCTCGAGAAAATACGAACCATTTCCCCCATTTGAAAGTCGTACCCCCAAAGGACATTATGGATATGTTCCAGGTGCCCAGTGGATCCGACACATGTACGACCAGCTCATTGAGACACATTGTGACGAGTTCAATCAGCACACATCGATGCTCACAGCTGATATTTGTGCTCTTGATCACAGTCATGAGGTCTGTCTACTTTCTTAAGCCATGTTTACAGTATGTCTCTCATGCATTATAATTTCTTCTAGATAACAAAGCACATTGCAAGGGTTGACGGAGAACCGGTATTTACAGGCTTACTGACTGTGACAAACCAGCTTGGTGAAATCCGGTCATGTAATCTTGTGGCAACAAAATCCCATGCGCAATATGAGCAAGCCCTACGAGAGATGTCTCGCTCTTTGGAACTTTTTGGACACCCGCAGCCTTGTCTTTTTTTTACTGACAACCCAACAGACAGGCAATTCCTCGAAGACTGTATCCCCGCACTTCGTGAATCGGTCTCGCCTGTTGAGAAATATGCAAACCTCGAACCTATGACCATCCCTGATGGTGTCAATGTTTCCGTCAAGAATTCGGCATCTGCAATAAACGATGCTATGCGAACCATAGTCAATGACTTGCCTGATGATGACCCAAACACCAAAATTGTCGTCGGATTTGATTCTGAATGGAATGTTGAAGTTTCATCGCACCACTCAATAGTTCAACGAGGAAAAATCGCAATCATCCAGATCGCATATCAGAATCGTGTCTACATACTCCAGGTGAGTCCCAAAGTGACATTTTTACGACAATATTTTTGACTGTGCCGAAAAGATTGCGGATATGATATCATCAGGGCATCTTCCTCAACAGCTCCTTGTACTCTTATCGCATCCAAATATTCTCAAGGCTGGTCGTCTTGTCAACGCAGATCTCAAATTCCTCGAAAAGTCTTGTCATCCTCCCCGACCATTCACTGGAGCCCTTGAGCTGGCTGCTTTTGCAAAAGCACGACATGTTATCCCATCCGCAAAATGCAGCCTGTCAGATCTTTGTGCGGTGGTTCTAAACAAACGATTAAACAAGAATGTTGCAGAGCGAGTCAGTAACAGCTGGGAGAATGAAAATCTCACCGAAAACCAGCTCAACTATGCGGCTTGCGATGCATATACATGCCTTTCCATATACAACAAACTTTCAGATATCGCAGTCCCAGAACCGCTTCCCCTTAATCCTATTCCTGGCACCCAACTATTACTCTACAGCTCAGACAACTCAATGGTTGTCGCACATGGACGAGTTTCAGCTCCATTTCAAGACAACAGCTTTGATGGAATCAACATTACGAAGACACGAATCCTAGTCAACGTACACAAGGTCCTTGTTCCTGGTGCGGTCATCACATCTCACAAAAATCGTACACTTCAATCTTTTGGTGTTGTTCCCTTCCACGTCGTCTTTCTGCGCAGCCACGTTCGTGTTTATTCGGCGCCGTCATGGCAACATTTATCCGATGCTCAAGGAAATGAACATCAACACCACAGTCATCACCCAGAAAACACTCCGTCTGAATTTCTTTTTGGCAGTCCTTCTAACAACTCCAATACCATCTCATTAGACTCGGAATTCGGTGACTCGGATGGTCCCTCGATTGGCGATATTGTGATGGAAACCGACAACACAATCAATTTACCAAGTTTGTCAGCTGATTACCCCAAAATCCTTGACCAGGAGAGTGTCGAACAAGGCGCTGAGACTCTTGGATTGTCTCTGGAGAACTGGGATGATACGATTACGACACGTGTTCTAAAAGATCCTTTCCATGTCTTCAACATGTTGCGCCTTCCAGCCGGCCATGGGGCAAAACTTGAGTTTGGACGTATGTTGCGGGATGCTATTTTTGTTCCTGAGGCCGAGGATATAAGAAGAGTCAAAGTGTTTGGGGCGGTTCAATCACCAGCTCAGTCGGTTGATCAAATCTGTGCATCTCGTCCTAAATGGTTATGGCGCCGTTGTCGAAGGATCATCCCTCCACCACGTATTTTATATCCTTTGGTTAAAAAAGTGTTTGAGACTTTTGGACCCCTAAAGGATGCAACAACCGGAGTACCGCTTTTCAATATCAGCAATTGGAAGACCACAAAAAACATTTTGGATTTAATTCAGAATGGATTCTTATCCGACCCACCTGGAATTCCCTTGTACACAATCATCGGCATTGACCACAAAGCAGGAGGACTTCCAGTCTATCGATGTGCTCGTGGGACCAACTTTACGGAGGGAGAAGTCCATTCTCACCTTCGTTCACATCTTCCAACATCTGGTGTATCAATTCGGCATGTGCACGCGTGCCTCCAAGATTTTGTTTTACGACATAACCTGCTTGTGAGTGCCACTATGCTCCTCCATCAGAATTTGGCTCAAATAAATTAAAGGTTGGAACATATAATAGTTCGGGACAACATTATCGAGGCCATTTTTCGATCTGGCTGACAAATAAGATTCAAGAAAGACTCGTTTATCTTCAAGATGTCTTTGTTCACCCTGTCCAGATAACAGGATGGATAAACGGAGACCTTTACATTCGATCGAAAGAAGCATTGGGAATTCTCCCTATTCCCAAACAGATTCAGTCCGAGAGTGGGATGACACCCTATATCCACAGTCTCAACGGTCAACAAAAGCATCAGTTTCTTGCTTCAATGCAGCAAACACACAAGCCTGTTCTTCCAGTCCATAATTCCGTTGAAAAAAAGCTCTTTAATGAACTCATGCAGTCAAATCAGGATTACAATTCTACTACTGGTCCGAACTGGAAAAGAGCTGTCAAGGTATGGAATTCTTATGCTAACGCAAATCCCGATATTTCGATAAGGCAAGTTAAATTTTCAAATCCGAATCTGGGCTTCAATAAAAACTGAATGTATTATTTAACAGCTTGTAGAACAGCTCAAATCCTACTATACTGACTGGAAAAACCTGCTAAATGCAAAAGAATCACTATCTTTGACATTCAACGAACGACAACCCCTCAAGTCCTTACTCCATAATCCAGCCCGTTCTGCTGCAGCACCTTGCATCCCACAGAAAAAATGTAGACAGCCTTCAATCAAAGCTGCTGGGCTGGACACATCACATCTTCATACTGCCAACCATCAAAGCATACAACACCCTCAGAACACTCGAGAAAGTCAAAAATTACCTGCAAATGTACATTCAGCATCATCTCCTTTCTACCAACGCCATACACTCACATATTGCCAATGCCGATGCTATATCACTTGTCAATCAGGTGGCATACAATCGTGTTGCCAACTACCTTGGCGAGACGGAAGCAGAGCAAGGAGAGCGAAAGCAGCATTGCCGAAAATGCGGACTCAGCAGTTGTCCGGGGAACAAAGAGGTTGCTCTGTGTTTGGGTGCGTGTCGTGACTGCAAGAAGGTTCAATGTCCTGGCAGGAACCCAAAACGGCCGACAAGAACTTGTCATACTGCGTGGGAGCCTGTAAAAAAACGGAAGAGGAACTCATAATCAGCTTGTAATTAGTAGGATTGAATCAAAGACTTGCCTCACTTCGTACATCAACTGTTCGATATTTCAATCGCAATTGTGATATTAAGATTCAAACTTGCAGAGCCTACAACGTGACCTGGCAAGCCTGAGTTGAGCCTGACATCCAGATGAACCAGCTCGTATAGACCTAGCCAAATGTTAGGCTAGTATCCTGATAGGCGAGTATCCTGTTCCAAGTTTAGGAAATGTTGCGAAAAAGGGTTCAAAAAGGGTCTGAAAAGGGTCCACTGACATCGAGACCCTGACAGGTTTGATGTATAGATTAGATTCTGGTGGGTGCATTAGCTTGAAGCGAGAGTTGAGCAAGCGCAACCGTTGATGTTGAGTGATTTGGAAAGAGAGATCATGGTTTCCTTTTCTTTCCCTCTTTTCCTTTTTTGATTATTTATTTATTTAATTAATTTCACCCCACAAACACCAGTATCACACCCTAGGCAGTGTTTGGGGGCCATGTCGGAAATATTCCAAATGGCCTTGCTGCAAAGTAAGGCTCCCCACCCTCTAAAATACCCTAAAAAAGGAAATAAAGTTGATCCACTGTTTGGCTAACCCACCACGGACAAATAAAACCGTAACAGAAAGCAGTGTTGAGTAAACTCACCGAACCTTAAATTTTTAATCGGGAAATCAGTAAAAATAGATCCTGCTATTCTCGATTTGGAAATACTCACCCACCGTACACGCCTTTCTACCTCTTTCTTTTGCCACCTGCCACAACATCGCTTCAAGTCAATGTCGCTCGCAAAGCATGTCTCGCATCTCGCCATTGACATTCGCTAGGTACTAGTAGTCCGTAATACACTCTGCTTCTGTATGCGGGCATCGACTGCCAGTTTTGCCTGTGGGCTTTGCTTGTTGGTTCGGACAAGGTTCAGAGTCGCATCAGAAGTTGAATTCAGAACTCAGGCCTCCAGTATGTTTTACTTCCTTTTGCTGTATGTACTCAAAACAGTGTTTGAAACGTAACTGCATGTCTGCTTATACAATTTAAACTGCTAAGGCCATACATAATATCTATTGCTATAGGACTTGACTAATCTATCACTGTGTTTTGTAAAACAAGGAGTTTGTATGGTTGCCTTTTTAGGAAATAATTTTCATTTTTGGACAGACTAAAATAGAAATATTCCAAAATAGGAATTAGTCTATTTATAGAGAAAGAGAATATATATAATTAAATATTTATTTATTTTATAAGATATATTAATGTTATTTATTAATTATATAATTTATTAAATATATAACTATTGATTTTTAATATTAAATAATTTTGAATAGCAAAATATATTATGTTATACTGTCAATTTTAAGAATACATTATAAATAGCCTTTTAGATCATCTTTGAAAGACTGAAAAGTCCTGTATACAAGTTATTAAAGTTGGTGTGTAGGTAAAGGTGAGATGATGTAAGTATAATATTGGTATTGGAGAGGTTGATCACCAGTGAGTGATGGTAATAGTGATATGACTGTTGTTGTTGGTTGTTTATTTAAAAGTGTCAACTCTTTTGATGCATGATGTTAAAGTTGCTGTTGTTGACAATGGTGGAGTGTGAGTCTTTAGCCTAATATAGTAATGTTGAAGTTGTGAGTATAAGATATATAAATACTGCTGCTGCTGCTATGGGGGTATAAATAGCAGGGTTGCTATATATAGGCCCAGAGAAAAAGGTGCATGTATTTACACAAATACCATATCACTGTGTAGAGATAGCTAGTATAAAAGTGTGCTCCGAAAATGAGGTCTCACAGACTAGTAGAGCTGCTAGAAATAGAGATATCATTTAGGGACCCCTGATACCCCAAAATAAAATGGTGTGTCATAACACCTATAAATAGAGCAAGAAAAAAAAAAAAAGAAAAAATCAAAGAAAAAAAATGGATGTCACACATCACACAATAAATATTTGAAGAAAAAAAAAGAACAAACAAAAATATTTGAAGAAAAAACAGATGTCACACATCACACAACAAATATTTGAAGAAAAATAAAAATAAAATAAAAAAGGAGCATTTATTTTGACTAAATATTTCTCAGAAGGGGCTCTTAGCCCATACTTTTATCAGTAATTCAAAGGGCTAAGAGCCCTTTAGGGGGGGTGACTGAAGTGTCTTTGACATTGATGTCAACTAAAGTGAAAGACTATAGACACCAATTAATAAGAATTTAGATACAAAAAAGAAGAATGTGAAACTCACAGAAATATTGCACCAATTTGGACCTGGACGAGCAACAATAGGCGTATAAGCAGTGACCGTCAATTTCCCCACTGGAAAGGCAACTGATAGTTTGGTAGCCAGACAAATTTATTTTGAACCTCTTTATCCAGGGCAGACTTGATGTCTGGATTAGGCAAAAGAGAAGGATCTGAAGGAAACAAATAAAAAGGATGTATCAGCATGAATAAAAGAAACAAAAGAAAAAAGAAAGGAATTATCTGAGAGAGCCTGTCCAGAAGGTTGGATAACAGCAGTAGAATCAAGCAAGTTGAGCAAGTGGAGTCCATCAAGCAAAGACTGTGTGACATTGACAAGCTTGCGCCGATAACAGAGAACACGTGCAAGAAATCAATCATGGCCATTGGTGTTCATGCAAAATAGACGTTTCGAGGATATGGAGGGGAGGGTTATTGAGTGGACCACTCTGGAGGCATGGAAAGATTGGACCACAGTCAAAAACCTGGACCAGACATCATCCGAGGCACAGACATCACATACTGGCATGCATGGATGTATCATGGCAAGAAAAAGTAAATCACAAGTTTCCTGCACACCAAATCCATTGAAAACCTTTTGGGTTTGTTTGACGGCTAGAAAAATGGGCTTTGTGTCTTGCTTTTCTATCAATGTCTCCCTCCATTTGTGGAGTGTGGAAACAACAAGGGTTGGTTCAATGACAAAGTCCGAGCCATGGTGAGAACTCCATAAGTAAGGCCATAACTAGATCATATGAACATAAGAGATTGAAAATATAAAAATATAAAGCCAATAGAAGTACATACCTGAGATGTTGGCTTCAAATCATCTCGTGTAACTGGTCTTTGAAGTGCCATTACATGGAAGGTAATCATGACGTTATGGTCAACAAAAAGAAGTGTCCAATCAGGCCTAATAAACACAGCTTGAATAGAAATCTTCAGAGCCACACCCTCAGGCCCATCTGAAAACTCAGGAGAGATAGAAAATGCAGTGCTTTTGACGCCTCGTTTGACTTCTGACCCAGAAACGATGATGGTGTACATCTCAGTTGGGATCCAGAATGCATGGCCCTCCAGACCATAGCCAGATCTAAGAATGATCTAAATGATGGGAGATTGAAGAACAAATATCATAAAATCAGTAAAATTAGTAATGATAATAAAAGCAAAGGAACGCACTGTGTCTAATGCCCATACTGTTTTCTTTCCTCTAAAAACACAATATAGAGGACCTTTGATCAACATCTCGTTTATAACCTCAGCTGGGTATTTGAAAAAGTGATCTCTGGATGCTGGAGGGTCCTAAAAGTGTATAATTGCTGGTGTTTAGATGGGATTAATAGAAAAGATTGAAGGAACAAACTTACCTGTGTGGTAACAGCAGGCTAAGGGTCATGAGGAGTGGGGTTGCAGGCCTTGCAGATAAAAGGATCCTCCTTCTCCTTCTTCTCCTTTTTTTCTTCTTCAGGTTTGCCACTGATATGATATGTTGGAGGGGGTTTGAATATTGGGTCATTGTTGTGGCAGTGGTGAAATGACACTGTCTGACAGGCTCCATCAACCTTGACACAGCACTGAGGGTGAAAGACAAGTCTCCCTATATGACATATGAGCTTGTATCAGCAACAGAAACAGAATGAAACTCACCATGCTCTGATGGATCTTTAGGTGACTTGTAGGTTCTTGCCCCAACTTTATTAGCATAGACAGCTGCCTTTTTGCATATATCATGCACTACAAAGTGTTCTGGCATGTTTTATATGGGCCTTGAGCTCAGAAATGTCGAATATGAGTGGAGTTGGCAGAGGAAAATGTAATTGGAAGTCAAATTCCACGACGTGCAACACATTCACGTTCACATAGTCACGTCATCACACAGTGTGACGAGATGAGAGTTGGGTGGAGGGAGTTGTCACAACTGCGCAGAACCTGCACCACTGGGTCTTTCTCCCTGAAAACACCAGAATAAGATGTAGTAGGGTACTTGCACCCCCACAGAAATTGTCTATTTCCCTCAGAACAAGCTGGTTATGTGACAAAAGGCGTGCTGGAAATAATAGATTTATTGACTATTTATCACTATTTATATCAGATCCAATGGTTACCAGTTGCCAGTCTGGGCCATGCGCCAGCCAACTTGGCTCTCTGTTTTGATTTCATCCAGGGACTTCTTGCACACCGTATCCAAACCCAAGGTTTACAAGTCCAAGGCCACTATGGACTCTGAAGTGGGTACTTTAGTCTTTCGTTTTGACCCTTTTGTCCTAACTTTCTCCTTCTCAGAATGACAATATACATTTCTGACACTTGTTCTCCACTTTGGTCAGTCTCAACCTCACAGGTGTCTTCCAGGGCATGAGCACCAACGAGCCCCTTATTGTTTCTGAGGGTCCCGCAGTCCTTGCGAAGGTCAGAAGTTTCCGCAAGGGTTTGTCCGATACTCCCAAGGTGTGTTTTTCTTTGCCTCACTCCCCCACCTAAGGCTTTCTGTTATAGAAGGCTGATGTGGTGATGCTTGACTACAATAACATTCCTGGCATAGATCCTGCTGCTGCTGCAAAGGCCAACGCGAAGCTTAGTAAGTAAGAAGCCTCGTATCGACTCCATTCTCACCAGTACATTTTTTCTTTTTGTTTTGATTGGTACTTTTATTGCTTATATGTGCACACCTTTAGCTCCTTTTTAAGGAATTTCCCCCATTGCTGCTGCCATATGCTAGATTATAAAATTTGTTTTGGCTATATTTAGGCTGTTTTAACCCTGATCTCCAGGCACAGAGCAAAAAAAGATTCCCAACAGTATAAACTACCTTGCCCAACAGTGAGTGTGCTCTTAGCACACCCTGACAAGGTGCTAGACACAAATCTGACCACCTTCAAAATAGTGTCTGAAATATAACTACATATTCCCCTATATGATTCAAGCTGTTAAAGCCAAATATTGCTGTGGTACTTGACTATTCTATCACTTTATAAAATAATGAGTTTGTGTAACTGCCTTTTTAGGAAATAATTTCCATTTTGGGATAGACTAAAAATAGAAATATTCCAAAATAAAAATACTCTAAAATAAGAATTATACTATTTATAGAACAAAAGAGAATATATATAATTATAATATTAATTAATTTAATTATTTTTAATTATTTTTAATAATGAATAATTTTAAAGTTAGCTATAAGTAATCAGCAAGATATACTATTTTATTTTATTCTATTAGTACTTTTAGGCTATATTTGTCAGGCTAAAAAGTCCTGAATATGTGCTACTGCTACTAGGCTATATTATTCCAGTTTTAAAAACCTAAAATATTACTCAATAACCACACCACAGAATAGCTCTATACTAGAGCTGCTGCTCCTCCAAAAATCAAAGGATTTGATGCAGTATTGAGCTAGCTACAACAATTTTAATAAAAGACCCCAGACACCTCTGTGACAGGACAAAAATATTTGAGAGTGTGACATGTAAAAACTTTTTATAACCCTATCAAAAATATTTGAAACACACAAAGATTTTTGGCAAAAGTTTTTACAAGAAAAAGTTTTCACAAAAAATATTTGAGCACAAAAATTGTTGTGGAAACATCTCTTTGGTGGTACTTTTGAGCCATATTCGACAACCTAAAAGGCCTTGGATATGGGTCACTGAAGTGACTCAGCATTCCCTGTAAACAAACCAACCTCAAAGTCAACAGGTCAGCCACAACCACTACCAAAACAACAAGACACTTTAGAAGTCCAAGGTATCAATGTCATTGTTTTCAGTGATGGAAATGGCTCTTAGCCATGCTACTGCTGTGGACCGGGAAAGACTCTTGTGCCTCACCTTGTAAAGGGCTGCCTTGAATTTGAGCAACACATTGAGGACCAGAGGACTAAATATGGCAATTCATCAGGAAAACACTGACTGTGCTTTATGTGCTTTGGCTGGCTCTGGCTGGCTCTGGCTAGCTTTTACAAACTTTGCCAGAGATTGGCTGCATATTCAGACCTAAAATTTTGTGAGATAACATAAATCTATTTTTTGAATATTATTACCAAGAAAAAATTATATAGTTACCTAATAAATTTCCTGATATAGTAATATCTAAATATAAAATAAACTTTATTATGTAATATTGGTTTTTTATGGCTTATATAAGCTTAAAATATGTTTTTCTACTGCTTTCTGGAATTTTAGACACAACCATTCAGCCAATCTATGGCAAAGCTGACCAAAGACAACCAAAGCCAGCCAGAGCAGCCAAAGCTGTAAAGCACAGTTATTTTTTTTTTCTGATAACACTACCAAAGCATATGCCCAATTAGCCCTCTCTGGGTACTTAGGCATGAGACAAGTTACGATATACTGTCCTGAGAGATGGGAACCCAAGACTATAGTAGAGGACACAGACTACGATAGACAACCACCTCACACACCTCAGACCCTTGACATGATAGTCAATCAGGCCTATGCCAACAATCTTGGCTGGGATAAGCTTTTTCAGACAGAAAGTGGAAATGTAATTGACTCTTGGAAGATGCTATTGAGCCCAATTAACAATGGGACAGACCGGGAGCCTGACAGCACTGACCCAGACTACACCAAAGCTGTGGAAATAGGGCTTAACACCATTTGTACCTTTATCTGCAAGTATTTTGACACTGCAAACACCAGTGTAAGATCATTTGTGAAGGTTTTTGCAAAAATTCTTGTTTCTGACATACAGTGAGTCATTTCTGATTTCTGGTCTAAGCGACTATTATCTATCATCAGAAGGATCTAACATTTTATTTGTTGCACAGCAGAAGAAAATCAAGGTCATTATACCGTTTTCTTGTCAACTCCACGTTAAACTGCTATAAACTTGCCTTGTTCAATCCAATCGCCATTTTTCTCTGGGCTTGCCACATGTCTTGGTCAATACCCCATTCGATCATGAGTTGTTGGAGGATGACTTTGCGGACCTAGCAGACCACGTCCACAGAGCCCTATATGGCATCGTTATGTCCATTACTCCTCTGAAACACAAGGAATAGTGGATTTTTTGACATCACTATTGCCTGGAGAGCATATAAAGACCCAAAGATAAAGTTTGGACCTCCAGAACTTGCTGGGTTTTACTGTGTGATGCATCAGTTTGGCATGCAGTCAGTTATTGTACATTGCACACCTGCATGGATATGACACAAAATATACCAGAGTACAGAAGCTGGTGGAGCAGGAACTAGAAGCAACCATAGAGCAAAGCAGCAGTGAGGATGATGAAGGGGATGAGGATGGAGACAAGGGCAAGGATGGAGACAAGGATGAGGATGAGAACAGAACAATGGATGACCTGGCTGATGTGATGCTTAGCTCAGAGAACAACTTGGATTTTGAAGACACAGAGATGTCTGTTGTCTCTAAAGGCCCCAGAGGTGTGTCTACAGGAGAGCTGGGACCTATGGCAGACCCATTTGAGGATCTCTATAGTGACCAAGTTGGCAACAACGCACAACCCAAGGTTGAGATAGTGGATGGGACTGGGAAAGTTGCCAATTGTCCACTTATAGTGTGAGTCTCTCTTCTTTCTGTCTCAACTCTCAACCCATCCTCAGCAAGGCTGACAAACTCTGATGTAACATTATAGAACACTCAAGCTCTATTTGCAGTATGTCGGTTATGATCTCTTAGCAAACACTGCCTTTCAACAAATGAAGGAGACTTGGTTGGCCATCGGTCCCTTGGCCCTGAAGGCAGTTGAGTGAACCCAAATCAGTCCTGATAAAAGAGGGCTAATCTTCTACTACACCAATCATCAAGTTTTTGCCCATCCAATCCACTTATTCAACTATAAGAATTTGGTGTTGAAGCTTATAGCTCAAGTCCAGAAAGGGATCCAGGATCTTCTTCCTTCTGGAATAGAGTTGGAAGACTTCAAAATCCCTGATTGCTCCTTGCACAATAGTTTGGTGCTGCCAGACAGTATCTTTCAACAAAATAAGGAGGTTTTTGGTCCCTTGGTAGCATATGTTTCCTCTGGATTGACCCATGTCAACAAAAACTGGCACAAACTCATTGCAAAATCTGGGTCACATTGCGGTAGAACTATCAAAGGCAACCTCTAAGCATGGGTGCAGAAGAAAAATGTCCTACTGGACTCAATTCTGGCTTGTCTTAGTCTTTCTATAGGAATTCCACCACAGACTGCACAGATGCAGATGCTACAATTTGAATTATTGGACAAGGCTAACAGAAACCTCTTCATCATAAAATCTGACCTTGTTATTGGCTTCCCTTCTTCAAAGTCATACAACAGGACAACATGTGAAGCACTCTGGGCTACCACCAGGTCTCCAAAATAATGCTCTCTTCGCTTTTAGTGTCATCTATCAAGTGTCTCTGAAGCTTAAAGCACAAAAAGCTGCAATGAATTTGATATCAACTCACATGTTTCCCTGGCAATCTTCCAGGATCAATGCAGTTCTGCGGTCTACAACCAGACCCACACTTGGAATTGGGCTGTCCTTTGGACACTTGCGCCACCTCACTACTGCTATCCTTAGAAAACATTCACCCAGCATGATAGACTCTGTCAATTTTGAAACCACCTCGATCATCAATGAGCAAGCTGATCATACCCAGAAGACAGCAAATATCTATGGTCAAAATGCAGAATATCTCACTGGACTTTTCATTGTTGACACCAAGATCAATAAGTTCCTGGAGGTCAGCCACACCTGGCAGGCATTTCTTGGAATCTGGTCAGCTGGACAGCAAGTCCAAGAGAAGCTTCACAAGGTGCCAGCATTTGAGAGTCTTTGAAGAGAAAATACCCTTATTGCGCTTGATCAAGCACACATTGCTGTTGCTCGAGTTTATGGGGGGGAGATAAGTGGCATGGTGAGTCTTAACAACAGACAAGCACTGCTATCTGTTAAGGACAGTTTTTTCCAAAACTACATGCACTACTGGCTTCTACTTTTATCAATAAATACAGGTAAGTGGTTACAGAAAAAATTGTTATCTTACCACAATTACTAATAAAATAGATCATTTCATTTTACTGGTAAGAAATGAAATGACTCATTTTATTATCATTTCATTTCATTAAATTATGGATTCATTCTTTTTCTGGCAAATCATAACTTCCCAATTTGGCTATTTTGGGCTTGAAGAGTGGCTTGTTTGGACTTGATTTTAATCCCTTAATATGAGATTTAATAAGGGTGGGTCTATATAATAAATAAATTCATAAGTCAATATATATTATAACAAAAGAATTACATTAATATAGAGAATTAATACTTTGCCTAGATAATTTAATGATTTCAAATCATAAACTTAGTGGTAAGTTATGAAATAAAATGAATGATGATGATGAAATTTTTTTTCATTGGTGTACGGGGATTGGCCTTATCGCGCGATGGCATCTTCCCCCGGTATTACATCATAGGCGTGACTAGTTTAATACTACTACTAAGTGTCCCATGATCATATACTGGGGGAAGATGCCATCGCGCGATAAGGCCGATCCCCGTACAATAAAGAAAGATTTCATCATCAGCGCCAATACATCATCAACAAACTGGAGGAATTTGGTATGGCTGAGTGCAAGCCAGTGGGCACCCCAATGATTCCCAATTCAAAGTTGACCCAGGAGCAGAGTCCTAAAACTCCAGAAGACAAGGTTGCTATGCAGAACATTAGTGCCGTTGGCTCCCTCATGTACCTTGCCATTATGACCCGTCCCGATATTGCTTTCACAGTCGGTGTGCTTGCAAGATACAATTCCAATCCTGGAATGGCGCACTGGGCTGCTGTGAAGCATTTGTTCCGTTATCTCAAAGGAACCTTAGACCTACGGCCGGAGTATGGTCCAGATCCATCCTTGGGGGATAGGATGTTTGTGACATACACTGATGCGGATCATGGAGGAAACAAGGACAATGGAAAGTCCACTTCTGGGAATTTGGTGAAACTTGGCTCTGGAGCGGTGGCATGGCGCAGTAAACTGCAGCCTGTAGTGACAAGGTCTACTACTGAGGCAGAGTTTATTGCTGGTGGGCTGGCTGGCATGGAAATCCGCTGGATGCAAAACCTACTTGGAGAACTGGGATACACACCGTCTGCACCAGCCACATTATATATGGACAACCAGTCAGCAATGTCTGTGGCAAAGAATCCAGAACACCATGGTCGTATGAAACACCTCGACCTCTGCTTCTACTGGTTGCGCGATCAAGTTGCATACAAGCGCATGGAACCTATACACTGCAGAACGGATGACATGCCAGCTGATTTGTTAACCAAGGCCCTAGCCAAGCCACAGGTGGAAAAGCTCAGAGCTGAGATGGGATTAGTGATGGTGCAGGAATAGATGTGATGTTGGATCAGGGGGTTATTTTGGCGATGATACAACATCCCTTGGGATGCCTTGGACGACTGCAGGATTCTCGAAGTGTTTAATCAGGGGGTTATGTTGAATTTAGTGATTGAACACTTCACGGACATTGTAGATACATTGTAGATAGTGTTCAGAGTTTGGTTACTTTACTTGTAGTATAGTGGTTTTAGACTTAGACTTGATTTCTGTCTAAACCTGGGGAAAACGGACAGTAATCCGCTTATAACTTG
>JAHXRV010003303.1:0-18434 GCA_019904355.1 Psilocybe tampanensis | reverse complement strand
GCCCATGAGGACGTTGGTCATCATCGCACCGGACGAGGTACCCGTCGCAAACACTCGGGTGGAGTCAACACCCCAGTTCGAAATCGCATAGCGAACCATGTTGGCAATTCCAAGAGAATCGCCGCCGCCGTTATGGGTGAGTGTCCCGGTGCTGTGGACGTCCCAGCATCCACCTGAGGTGGGTGCGTTGGGGTAGACGATGATAAATCCATGCTGGTCGGCCAACTGGGCGAGGTTGTTTTCTTGGAAATAAGCTTGGGCAGTCCCGGTGCAGTAGTGCATGGCCACGATCAAGGGTGTGGGTGTAGCCAGCGCTGTTGGCTTGTAAACGAACATCGTGACGCCAGTTGGATTGGAGCCGAAATTCGCGGTGACCTGCTGGAGTGAGCTCGAGAGCGCACGAGCATACCCGATAGCTGCTGCGACGATTAAAGACTTGAAGGCGAACATATTGACAGCGTTGGATTGAAAAAATTCACGATTCCTTTCATGTTTTATAGACATTTCCTGGGAGCCAATCCAAGTTCGCATGAAGTCATCAATCCATGATTACCGCCACTCGAACCCTAATCCGCTGGAAAAAGAATTAAGAAAAATGAATCACGTCGACCTTAAAGCGTCTCACAATGTCAATTTCTAAATTGGACTCGCGCTATGTAGTCGGAATATTGCTGTAAAGGTCCTTATCCGATGGTTGATTTGAGATGAATTTCCTGTCGACTCTGCGAGTCATTCTTACTTCAAAAATTCGAGTGAAGAAACATACTTGTCCTAGCTCACCTCATCCCCAAACATCCCACCAAAATTATCCAACACCTAATAACGCCTACCGATTATCGATCCAGGCGTCTTTGGCCCTTACGGTCCACCTCGTCATGAATGGGTCGCGTGGCACTTGAACATAGCTTGAATGCGGATCAAAGCAGTCAGAGTCGACAAGTTGTTCCGACCACGTCTGAAAATGGAGGTTGAATAGAGGCCAGGTGGCCACTCGTTACCCGAGGAGGTGCCGACGGTTTGAATCTAGAGCGAGATGTCATATTTCTTCTGTGTTCCTCGAGAAGTTGAGAGGAGGTATGGGGGCAAGGCAAGGGTAAGGTGTTCGAAAGAAAGTCCAAAATGAGCATCATCGGACATCAGGTTGGTTTTTCGTCAAAGAGGTTGCTGTTGCCAACCACAACCAAATAACGATATTCGGGTGCCGGCGGCAAGGCGGGCCGTGGCCATCTTATCAGCTCCCAGGGTCTGATCAGTGTGCGACATATTTGAGCCTCGTTTTCCCTTTTATTTGCCATTCCAAGTGGGAGACTGCCCACATCTTTCGTTCCCCTCTCATCACGCTCTCATCCTCGAACTATCCTATCGCTCATCACACAGTTTCTTCACCAGCCGCCATTACGATCTGCTCCCCGTAACGTTCTCGTTCATGAAAACGAACTGACAATGTCTACAACAGATTCCTCTGATGAGCACGTTCTGTGGCCCCTATCTCAGGCAGAGCTACTCACTTATCGAACAAGAACGGGAAATCAGTCCAGCCATTCGAGATGCGCAACTTTCGTTTTCTTCGGCGAAGCATGATGTCTTGTGGCCCCTCCACCATTGATAATGTTGGAGATGAGGGAACACTCCGTTTTCTCCTTGATGAACGAGGGCCGCTGTGGCTCACTCGTTTTTCCAAGACATTTTTCTTTTTCGAAGTCTTCGTTTGCGCATCAGAGTCGTCTGGATAACTACCCTGTATTCTCTCAGTCAGAGAGCTACGTGTGGTGGACGTGTATCCGTCATTGAAAACCTGAGAGTTGATAGTCCGATGACCCTTATGCCAGTTTAATGGGGTCTCGATGTTTCTTGTATCTGTCATACATACCATGGATGAAATGTTGGGCGGACACTTAATATCAGCCGAAGGAAAAGTGATAATTTCCAACGATGACTGATCCTCCCGCGACAGTGCGGAGTCTGCATCTGGCCCTAGCGGTGGACAGATCCACCAATCCATTCCCGACTCCGGAGGATGCGCCTGCCAGAACCGTGACGTGGAGATGTCGCTAGTCATCGTTAACTCAGGTTTGTGAACTAATGCAATATCAACCGGAGGAAATCCGACTATTTTCGAGTTGTCTGTAGCAGGATGAGTTAACGATTTGGAAACATTAAGCAACATTGAAGTCGAGTCATACCTCCCATTGGTCGTTTCAATTCCGCTGCGTCACTGAGCGATCCTAATTCCGGGAAACAGAAAGGGAACCAAAAGGCCTTTATCTCTGCTTCTGAAATTTCTGGTGAAGTCATGGTGACATGCTGTAGTAGGCCGTGCTCGTAGTCGGGAGAGAAGCGCTCGTGATTAGATGATCCTCGTTTCCAGTCGGCCACTGAGAAAAATGGCGAGTAATTGTTGGATGTTGACATTTCTTCGACTGGAGTGAGTGTGGGTTGTGATATTTGTTGTTGAAGGAACTTGGCGAAGTCAGAGACTCATCTCAGGTTTTAATAGTAAGGCAATCTGGTTATCGATGATGCGACGACCACCGTGAGCTCCCAACATCCAGAGATCTACCAGCAGGAACCAGATTTGGGTTCATTTAAGAAGTGGCTCGGACCGTTCACTGATGACAGAACTGAATATCATCTGAACAACTAAATCCTCACTGAGAGCCTCGAGGTACTATGTCGCACGTCAGACCTCACCCACAGCCTAAGCCATACCCAGCTCAGTGCCTCCTCTGACTCGTCATTATTTTTGTTATCATCCCTTCATCAACTTCCATCAATCAAACATCACACACAAAGATTACTCGTATTCATTTCATCATGATGTCCGGACGGAACCCTTTAACTATCAGAATGACTCAAGCAAAATGACCGACCTCCTGATTTAATTCTGCTGTTGTGCGGCGTAAAGACCTCGAGGGCAAGACACAACAGTCTGGACACATTCTCAACGGCGATTCTATTGTCTACAACTATTCATGATTCTTGTTGTGTGCGTGCTACCCACAAGCGCTCAATAAATCAAGCGTGGGAACGACGGATGTTCGAGCGGGTTTTTGGCGTTGTGCTGGAGGCTGTAACCGGTGTATTGACTTGGTATTGACCAGTAACTCCAGCCTCCGGATTTCAAATCTCCGAAGGCTATATAGTCGGCAACCATACCGTAAACAACGTCGTAATCATTATCTGCGAGCTACACACGCAACATCATCATCGAGGTTCCGCCCTGCCGAGCAAATTTTGAACTCCCCTTCCTATACCCTTCTATTTCTTCTATGCGTACTCTAGCTGAGATTTTACCCATAGAAAACGATTTTCTGTCTCCATGAGCGTCTACTCCTTCCAAACACCTTCAGTTCTGGTAAGGCAGCAATCAGACTCACAGTCTTAGACTCGCTACCAGGTCCGTTCTGAGGTGATCTACGCAGGTGGATTCTCTTTGTTTGGGTTTTGTTGTGGCTTTGTTGTGGCGGACAAATATCGGCCGGGATGTGAAATAGTGATCACCTCAGAAGGACTGGGCGAAACGGAGCCAGTTTTGTCGAGTGACAGGATTGTGACCCGGACTTAGTGAAATTTCGTGCATTTCTCGCTCGCACTTTGACTTTGACGACATCCTACGTGATAACACTCAAACAAAACATTTTCTTACTACATATATCTCCTGCACGTACTCGTACCAGCAGCCAGAATCAAATATCTTTGAAAAACAACCAACTTTGTCAGCATTTTAGCCATTTAGTTACAATTTAGGTGCTAGGGGGGGAGGCAGGGCTTCAAATACAAAGATTGAGGAGTACTCAGTATAAGAGAGGTAGTAGGGGTACTATAACAGAGTTATAATGAAGGAATGCGACCCAGTGGCTCCGTCTGAACATCCCTCTCAACCCACTTCAACTCCTTGATGGAGGCCCCCACTGAACAATACCTCGCAGTGATGGAATTCAACATCCAACGACTACACCACGGCCAAATTTGGCAACTTTCAGAAAGGTAGACCCTTCAAATGTATGTACTGGTCAACTTGAGGATGATGGGACAGTTGAGAAGGAGAGCATGCTCGGTCAAGCAGCGCGATAACTGTGATTTGCGACTAAGTTAAACGTGACATTGCGTGACTCGACAAGAACGACTCCGTTGCTCCCAGCCGTTTCTGACGAAACCCTGCGGAGTTTGAAAGTCAGAAACGGATGGTCACGAGCCTATCACAGTCTCCGTGATCCGAACAAAGGAGCTCCGATATCCCCCGAACCAAGCGTAGACAAATACGCCTCGGTTCCACGTCAGTTCTTCCGTGTCCTGACTTCAATGCCCATCTCCTCCACACCGTAAGACGTACTCCCGTGCTCGACAGCTAACCAGTAACGGTACCCCTCGTCATCTTCGTATCATGACATGATTCAGGAACGGCAAATCGACGATGGATCTACACAGGAATGCGAAAGATGATTGTGCGCAAATTGTGGGATATTAAAACTCAACGTACGCAACTCCTGCTCGTGAGTGGACTCTCGACTTATGGAGTTGGGAATAATTGCGCATATACGCATGTCAGCGCAGAGAGTCCACGCCTTAAAGCGCCATAAAACGGACTGGATAACAAAAACTCGATTCACACCCTCGAAAGGAAGGAAGAGGTGGTCAGGTGGATGCGTGTGAGAATGGTGAATGGATAATTTTTTTTGTGTGTGCTGACGCGCAGGCTACGTTCCACTACCACCGATCTCTTCCGACCTCTCCCATGATCAACCTATCGTAGGACGCATCCTGGACATCGACTAGCGCATCTATGATCGATTTGTGGTCGAGTTCAACCTTCCCTGACTCGAAGGCACAATCCTGGTCCTTGTCGTCGTCCTGGCGCCATCGGTGTCCCTTTTCGACTTTCCTCTTTCTCGAGGTTGGTCGTGGACAAGGCTTTTGCAGATTTCCACGCTTTCCACCCCGCTTTCGAGTTGTTCTTTTTTTTTTTTTCTTTTCTGTGGGCTTCCAGAGGTTGATGGAGGCGATCGCGGTTGTGTTTTGAAGAGCGTCGCAAGCTATCAGCTGTCTTTCCACTCTCCCGCTTCGCCCTTTGTGCGTACCGCTTCTTCCCTTTTTTGTGGCACCCCCTAGGTTGTTGCAACCACCAGTGGATTGAAGATGCCTATGTCGCCGAACCGGTCATGGGGCTCCAAGCATGGTTTCTCAGACAGAAGGGATAATAACCACCTTGAGTTCTCGAATACAACCAGTGGACAATGATGGGCGACGGGCGTATGTCTACACTCCATGGATGCCCCAGAAGTGCCAAGTGCGGACTCTTCGCGTTCTGGGCGGTAATCATCGGCGGTGGTGCGAGCGACTCACATTCTACTTCTGTGAAAATTTTGTGAGGAAGCACATATTCCCGTCCGATGTCAAAAAATCGCTGGAGATAATATCGCACTTTGGGGGTAGCACGACACGAGACTATATGCCTCGCAAAGTTGGTATGTTTGGGTGGAATGGAATATCGCGGGGCGGCCGCGAGGTGAAGGTGCTTATGCATTATGGTTTGTTATTATTCTCGATAACCGACACAAATGCATCCACGTCCTGACTCGACCTTACGTGAGGTTGGTGTAGACTTGCCTCGATGCATACGTCGTGGTACAACAGTCCCCACTTTTGGCCTGCAAACTTGATCCTGATTCCTCGATGTACACAGCAGTCGAACGTGACTGGGTTCAACTTGCACAGCTGGAACACCATCCTCGACGAAGATTATACCTCTGCGAAAAAGGGCCTAACATTGTGGGTGGAAACTGTAAGTCGGACTTTTTTTTCGGTATTATATCGTACAGCGACGGGCTGTGTATTGGTTGGTTTTACAACGTGGACCTCCAGTTGAGGATGTCGATGATCGATGGAACGCTGTCATGAAAGTCAACGCATAGCACACGAGTCAAACCACGCAAATTGAGCTGTATTAAATAGGGACCCGACGACAAGAAGCCCACGCACGATACACACAATGCCACTCCCCATCCGCATGGAGCTTAGCCCTGGGTGCTGTAGAGGATTTCATTTTACAGCCGTGTAATTTACATAAGATGCCACTCAGGATATATAAAGCGTAGAAAATCTCCGTATCTCTATCACTCAGTCTCAACAATTCCTCCGCTATCAACTCCCTACTGTCAGAGGTCACGAAAAATTCCAAGTTCAATCCACCTCTATGCTGCACACTTGTCATTTTGACCTCGAAGTTGTCGATCCGCCCAGCGGAGGCGTATCGAATGAGGAAGAGATCGAAGAAATCGTTTTCGAGGTACATGCGACCGATCATGCGAAAGGCAATTATGACGGATCTGAAAAGTCAGAGACCACTATGGTATTCCAGGAATTTAAGCGAATAATTGACCCTCTCAGCTTTACCATCAACAAGGATAAAGACATGATTTCTGTTTCTTCATCCCAGACAACCCGAAATTGTCCTGAAGTAGTTACACTACTGGCCCAGGTGAGGGATAGTGCGAGCAGTAAGGGGGGATGGGAACAGTGGTTCCGACGTGATATGCCTCCAAGCGAATCCAATCGCGAAATGTTGGAAGAAAAGGTCATTAGAGCTGTTCAAAAAAAGGACACTGGAACTGTTCCAGAAAGACGATGTGTGCCAAGCGATGCAAAGTTCAAATCCTTTGACGATTTCATTAGCACTCCGGACAGGACCAAAGGAAGGTAAGATCTAGTTTGTGTGTTAACCAACATTTCGTTTTTTATCTCTTCGGCACATGCTAACATATGTCATTTTAGCTCTAGCGGTCCTCAGGGTATCTTCCTCACTCTCCAGATCGATGAACAAAATTCTGAGAGATACTGCGTTAAACCCAAGAGCTGCAACAGACCAAAGTTAAAACATGTCTTTGAGCTTACTATGGAACCGCCACGAGAGGCCAGCTCGACTTTGCGTTGTTCGAGAAAGGGGTCGCTGAAGATAGCCTCACTAGTCCCCTCGGCCACTGACTTTAAAAACAATTGGAGGCTTCTGTTCTATGCCCAAATTGTTCTCGCCGTGGTAATGTTGTGTCAGGAAGTAGTACCCGGGACAGATCAAAAAGAGAGTGAAGGCATTCGGTTGCGTAAAATTGACACACTCACTCAGGAATTGGCAGAAGAGATGATCCTTGCTCTACGATGTGACACGAGTTAACACGGTCTTGGATGTATATAATACAGAAATATCTTGGATGACAGATCTGTGCAAGGCGAAACATTGAGGGAGCAGAATGAATTTAGAACATTTCCTTAAAGTTAATGGTAGAAAATGAGTTCCTCTCTCCAAAGATGTCGACCTGAGCGTTGCCTGAGCGTCTACTTCTCAGTTCTGGTGAGCGGCAATTCCCAGGCAATTCAATAAGCGGTGATCCGATGAAGAAAAGGCCGAGATCCCCCGATCCAAGCTTAGACAAACACCCTAGATGGGAGCCTCGTCTCCTCGACACCATAAGCCGCACTCCCGTGCTCTACGACTAACCAGTAACGCTACCCCTCATCACCCTCGTACCGTGACTCAGGACCAACAAATCGACGACGGGAACAAGGATTCCGAAAGGTGGTTGTGACGGGTATTATGACTCACTGAGGTACGCAGCTCATGCTCATGTTCTATTTTCCATCCACGTCCCAGCTCGTCGGCGAAGGACTGTGGCGGACTGTCGTTTTTATGACCTCATGTCAGAGGCGATAAGGTGGACTCCACGAGCAGCTCTCGCTTTGTGGGTTGGCACAAATTGGCAAAACTTTGCGCATATATCCACGTCAGTGCGGAGAGCAAGCGGAGAGTTCACGTCTTCACACTCACTGGATAACAAGAACTCGATTTGCACCGTTGAAATGAATGAAGCGGTGGTCACCAGTCACCGGTCAGGCCTTCAGCTTCAGGTTCGATCCTCTTCCGATCCCTCCAATGACAGACCTATCGTAGGACGCATGCTCGACATCGACTAGCGCACCGATGATCGATTTATGGTTGACTTCAAACTTACCTAACTCGGAGTGACTCCATAGCAAAGTCCTGGTCCTTGTCCTGGTACCATCTGCGTCCTTGGTTGCGTTCTTTGGCTTTTTTGAGCTTTTCTTTCTCGAGGTTGGTCGAGGATGAGGGTTCTACGACGTTCCACGCTTTCCGCCTCCCTTTCGAGCTGTTCCGTTTTTCTGTGTGCTTCCCGAGGTTGAGCGAGATGATCGAGGTTGTGTTTCTTCGGGGAGGGGAGAATAACCACAACGGGTTATCGATTTATCGGTTATCCCTATCGTTTGGTTCCTCCCAGCGGTCCATCCTTACTGCTACGGTGTGATATTCTGTTGTTGGCCGTTCCCTCAGACAAATGGTGGGCACAAGATGCGCAGGGAGCGACGTTTCTGTTCCTCTGGAGGAAACATTGTGTGAGACGTTTGAAGGGAAGGTCTTGTAGAGTGATGTGGAGAATGATCCATTCGCTGGCTCTGCGAATGCGGTTGTCTGCAATGAACATTGTCACGGATGGCACTCACGACGAAGTTCATCAACCTTTTCTCCTATCCCACATCTTCGCCCACTCGACAGTCCCTCTGTCCATTATTGCCTTTAATTCATATAATACGCATATCTACTCCCTCAAATTTCCCGCGCCGTCTACTATCGTCCGACATTTACAGCACGTTCGCCAGGGGCCTCGATCCAACCATTGAGCTGTCCTTTAACAAGACGGGGAAACGCCTGGAGTACCTTCCAGGAATTGGGTATCAGAATTGTTCAATCAATTTGAGTGTGCGAATGCTGGATAAGCTACTACCGCAACTCGATTCAATGACCTGTGTTTTACGATGGAAGTGTTGATTGGTATTGCTACACATCGACGGTTCCCCTCCAAGAGCTGGGTGTCGCAAGGTAAGATACCCTGTAAGAGTGGCCGCCGGTGACTCACATGAAGTGTTGGATTGAAATAGCAAATATCGACCTCGGAACAGGCGGTCTTTTATTACCGGGACAAATTTCACAAGAAAGAACAAAAGACGTAGACACGTACCTACGCTACCGCGACTTACCATCGACAACCTATGATTAGATTTGATTATCATGTCGAGAAATCCATTTTGTGTGGCTATTTTTATTGCTTCTGTTGTAAAGATAGCTTGTGCACACCCCGAAATAATGTCACCTTCTCGAGACTGGGAATATGTGTGCAACAGGCTGGTATTTGTCCAGATATATGCGCTCAGGGTCTGTGTCGGATATATATAGCGTTCTCTATAGTTATACCTCTATCTGAACTCAATAATGTACACGAGTCTGTACAGAATATATTTCCTTAAACGCTACTGCCACAGTCTCTATCCATACGCATATACAGGTTCAGTGCTACCTGAAAATTCCCACTCCCGACAAACTGGGCTATCCTGGTCCATAGATTAGATACGTCGACAGTATTTCGAGGCCCGAGTACTGAGAAATTGGTGTTTAAATAAACTGGGCGGCGAGCTAATATTGTTACATATAAATCCCGGTAGGGTTCTTGAAATGTCTTCTCGATCCTTATCGAGGTCGCCTAATACTAAAATTGATAAAGCAACGCTCGACAGATTTGAGGCCGATTGTATAGGGCCCGTGGGCGGCTCATTGAAATATCCTTTTTCTCCAGTATGGGCTTATTATCGCTCGAGGCCAATAGCTTAGACGAGTATGAAGAGTGTGGTTTATTGCGCGGTAGGAACTCATCGTGATCTAATAGAGAAAAAAATCGAGTTCTTCGTACCAACCTTTCGGAAAAACTGCCCTGAGATATGTACAAGGACTGATTTCTCAGAGCATTGGCAGGGAAATTTTTCCAGTTCTTAATGCTGCCGATAGATATTGAGGGTTAAATTCCCCGGAAGAAAGAAAAATGATTGGCAGTAACTGTTGGACGAATTTGGTCCCAATAGTAGCACATGGGATGTGTACACCCTCTAGCGTCGATCTCTACGGTGACTTGGAAGACCGAAGTAGCCATAACGTAGAATGTATTAATCTATTCTTTACCTTGATTGTAGCATAAGGTCTGCTTAGGGTTTAGGGTTTGCAATTACCAGGATCACTTATCTGCACTCTGTTCTGATATTTTGTCATTACCAACGAGTAGCTCCACGAGCTCATCAACGACGACTCGAGAAAAAAGAAGAGAAAACGAGGTTTATGGGACATCTGTACCGTCTCCTGGCCGCTTGCTCGAGTCAATACCGACAGATATTCGTTGAACAATCAGATTCGACGACGTTCAAATTTGGCGATTCACGGAGCCGAGTCAATGGCCTCAATCTGGACCGGTTCTATACCACGCGTGAAAGGACCAACGGCGTTAAGATGCGACGAAAAAAGCCCGGAGATAGGGTATCAACTTATATCAGTAAGCGGTGGTCGGTGGTCGGTGGACAGTGGCAAATTACACGTTCTACAATTACATCGTCTTGAAAGCGAGAAAAAAGACGAGGTCGGCGGCCAGGGACGATCTCACGATCGTGGTTTTCTACGGGTTCGTTTGCCCTGCTTAGTTGTCATTTTTTGCTGCGATGTCGCATTGATTGACTGAGCAGTTCCCTTTCCTGGGTTTTATGTCCACATCTGTGCGATCGTCGCAGCGTTAGATCGTACAAGAAGGTGGCGTCGAATCAGAGCTTGAAAATGCACATTAAATGCACATTTGTGGTACCCATACACCAAGGATGAAGTTTCTGAAATTGAAAGTATCGAGTTAGAGTAACATGAACCACCAAGCACGAGATGTTAAGAAACATTAGGGAATAACAGGGTGAAGGAGTATAACGTCAGTTCAAAATTAGACAATTTAGCATGAGGTCCTTACCCAAGGAATGGGACCTCTCACAACTGTTTACGGTTAACTCAGACGCTCTGGATGATGAGGGTAAATTTTCTGCGATAAACCAAAATTTTGGTATCTGTTTTTTGAATGAAACGTTGATTCGGATTACATCCCTCATCTCACAGAAAATGTATAAAAGCAAGGTGATGTGCTCTTGGATAGAACAAGGTAGAACTTGCACTCCAAGCCTATACAGAAGATGTTCAGAAAGCTCACCGCTCTTGTCTTGGCTCTTCCTTTTGTCGCCAATGGTCTGTACATTCGTAATTCTCTCTCGTTCCATTGTCGCTCAACGGTTTACAGGCCTCCTGACCAAGAGGACGATATGTCCCGGCACTAACCATGCCGTTGCCAATGCTCAGTGCTGCAAGCTCTTCCCAATCATCGAGGACATTACCGAGAATCTTTTCGAGAACAGCTGCGGCGATGGTGTGAGTCATTTTACGCCGTCGAATATCGGTTGAACAATGTTTAATATGTGTTTAGGCTCACGGAGCCCTTCGCCTCCTGTTCCACGACGCGATTGGAATTTCCACTACCGTAGGGTTCGTTTAAATGTCTTTATATTCAGCGAATTCCCATTTGACTCATTGTGAATGATCCAGTGGAGGAGGAGCCGATGGCTCTATCGCCGTCTTCAACGCCACTGAATTGACGTTCCACGCCAACACTGGAATCGACGATATCCTCGACAGCCTTGGGCCATTCCTCCTCAAGAACTCCGCTATTTTGAGCCCTGGTGACTTGTGAGTTTTTCCATGACAGCACATAGCGTATCCCATTGCCTAATTCGATTCCGAATCCCAGCATTCAGCTCGCCGGTGCCGTCAGTCTTGTCCAATGCCCTGGCGCCCCTCGTATCCCATTCTTGATGGGCCGCCCCCAACCCAAGGCTGCTTCTCCCCCTAACCTCGTTCCCGAACCATTCGACAGTGTTGCGAGCATTGTTTCCCGCTTCACGTCACTCGGATTCACGCTCAAGGAGATGGTCGCTATCATCGGTGGATCCCACAGTATCGCGGGAGCTGATGACATTGTCCCCAACTTGGCCGGGTACACTTTAAATTATCTTACTCCAGTTTTTCTATCAGAGCTGACTTTCCATTAAGTGTTCCCTTCGATCAAACCCCCGCCGTGTTCGACAGTAAGCGCCCATCACATTCAAAGTATTCTTATGACTGATCGGATGATCTTCGTAGCTCAAATCTTCGTTGACGTCCAACTTCGTGGCACCGAGTTCCCAGGGTGAGGACCTAGAAAGCGATTTAAACCTATTTTTCTGACGCGCAACACAGGAATGGAACCACTGAGGGAGAAGTCGAAACCGCTGTCCCCGGTACAGTCCGTTTGCAATCCGACCACCTGGTGGGTTCACAGTAGAATAGACGCTCAAATGCTTTCGGTACTGATCAGTACCATGCCTAGCTTGCCCGTGACCCAACCACAAACTGCCTCTGGCAAGGCTTCGTCAGTAAGTATACACTTGATGGCGGATTCGTCAACGTTATATCTAACATTCACATAACAGATAACCAGCGCAGTTTGGCCTCCAGCTTCGCTTCCGGTGTTTTCAAGCTTTCCCTCTTGGGACAGAACCCCAACCACGTGAGCAATCGACCTCTGATGTCGTGGATAACTTGACCCTTGCTGATTTGGATTTGGATTGTAATAATGACAGCTCACGGACTGCAGCGATGTCATCCCTCAGGCCATTCCCTTCACTGGAGGCGCAGCCACCCTCCCCCCTGGCCAAACCATGCAAGACATTCAACAAGCTGTGAGTGACACCTTGAACAAATCCGAATGCTCACGCTGATATTCCTGTCAGTGCACCACCGCGGCATTCCCATCTCTTGCCACTCAACCCGGCCCCCCAACCACTGTTCCTCAGATGTACGTCCTAGTTTTCCCTTTTTTGTCGACGGAAATTTGACTGAAGCCCCATTATCTAGCCCCCAACTCTAAGCGCCCAAAGTTAACGGGAATTTAGATCTCCATTTCGGTTGTTTTTTTCTGTTCTTTTCTTATCGTTGCACCCTGCTCTGTAGGATAAATATCTAACAAGAGCCACATAGAAGAATATACTATTTTGTTGAATTTATGGCCGATTCAGAGTGAGTAGAGTATAGTCAGTAAGATGATACGATCGAATCGTCAACGCACAAGCGCTCAATGCGTTCGACCTCGACGTTGGCGCTATAACTCCGCCTGCGACTGACACGATCAATCAAGTTGAATAAACCATCTTATCGTACAGGATAGACCAAATACCCACTATCTCCCTGGCGCCGAGTTTGTATAGCTCCGGTACGGCATTGCTAGAGAAATACATCCTCGTGTTTTCAACGATCCTGGGACTTCAAAACATTGTTTGTAATTCTCAATCGCCACTGATAGGTTCCAACAACCCTATTACCTCCTACAAATTCGAAGGCTTCACGCTTCTCACCGATGATTCTGCAGATTTCAGCAGTAAGCACATCCCACCCAAATTATCCCCTTTTGTGTATTAACCACGCTTTCCATTAACAGAGCATAGCTCAGACCTCAAGGGACATGAGTTGGGGTCAACGATCACGATGGACTCGTAGCTTAGCTCCATCAATGGTGGGAGGCCTCGTCGTCGTCGTCGTATTAATATGATGCCCTTCTGCATGACGCCAACCGGGAGCGACTAGGTACGCCCAGTTCAACGCCAGCAATTCCCGCTTTAGATCAGAGGCCCAGGCGCCGTCTGTGAATTTCAATTCTCTCTCCATCGCCGCTATGCGTCCCCAAGAGCATTTCCGTTGCCGGAGTCGGAGGGAAGAGAAACTCGTCATTTTTCTCTCCAGCCAGTGAATCACTTGTTTTCTCCTCAGGTAAAGGAGGAGACTGACAGCAACATGATATCCCACCAGGCCAGTGGAAATCCCGGCTAATGGCTTAGCCATGGAGCGGAATCACTGGAATGACGACTCCGCCAACGAGGCGAGCGCATGAGCACCGGTATGAGGTATGTTGAACATCGTTTCCCCCTTCTGTTGGAAGAAACATCATTGTGAGAACATGATTCAGACTGTGGACACGTAGGCACCCTAGCCTGGAGATGGGTACTTGGTGCCCGCCAGGACGTGTCAAAGAGTGGGCCGTCCGGGATTGGTTCGAAGCGGAGGAGGGCGGAGGTTGGACGAAAGACGCCCCGTGATAGTGAGACACTACCTCAATCATCAACGTCAACTTCTTCTGGTAAGCCAACGAACAAACGGTCCAGACGAACATTGTCAAAGGGGGATTGTGGAAAGCCACAAGAACGTCGCCCACCGACTAAGACGAAGAAACAGCCCAAAAAGCCCAAGAACGGTCAGGAAGGGCATCAATGGGACCTCGTAAGGCATAAACCCACAACCTCCGTGCCGCCCATCGTCCAGATCACCTTTCTCTCAACAACCCCCCCTTCAAGATTCCAGGTCAGTAAACCGTAAGTGACTCTATGAGGTTTGCCCAGCGACGTTGATGAAGAGGTGAAGCGTCTGTGCGTGCGCGCCCAGGTGGATGTCGAAGGTGTCGAAGGGTGTTGAGAGTAATCGGAAGAGATTTGGTCAGCACCAAACAACTTCGGACTCGTCGGACATCTTATCACCTTCACATAAAGAGTGGCACATGACCATCTCTCCCATCCTACTTCAACTTGCGCCAACGCTTTGCCACAACTCTCGTATATTGATTATGTATCGACGTCCTGGGGTATGGCATATCTTATCAGTATGCACAATATTTCACTGGTTTATTCTGCAATTTTATGTCATGAAGCCCGCAACGTTTCTACATGTCTAAAAAGAAAAAAACTGCGGCATTCCTATGTTTCCAAGAGGGACCAATTGGACCGATTCATGCTCGTGCAGATAATCACACCAATTCGATGTTTTAACCTATATGATTGCGTGCTGAGCACCGTGACTCTCCAACTATGTGTTCCCGATTCCATTCCCTGTCACCACGGAAGAGAAGGTTAAGAAAAACAAAGCGTCCGAGTCACTGCTCGTTCCGCCACCGGGACCTTGTCCCTACCGATCATCTGTTTTCACCCGAGAGTCAGAGAGGGGGGAGCCTTTCACTACGGAAGTGAAACCCCGACCAGGACGGTGAGGCGAGGCGAGTCCCAGCTACGGCCGCGGCGTATTAACGAAAATTGAACTTCGCCGACGACTTAGTGGGCTCACCGTCCACTGGTGGGGGTAGATGGTCCGTTGTGATGGCTTCCCCCCCTCTCGTCTCTGTGAGGAAACATGCTGATTCCTGATTCCTGAATGGATTATTGGCTGGGGGGGGATGTTCGACGAAGGAAGCTCTGATACACCTTCACGATCGTCCCCGACCAAGCTCGACGAAAAAGAAGCCAAAAAGAAAGAACAACACAAACACAAATTCATCGACTCGAACTCATAAAGATCATCCATCTCCCGGCTCCGCATGACCTAGATACCCGTAGATTCAGAGATGATGTCCAAGGTGATGAAAGGTGTTTGTTTGGCTTGCTGCCCGCCGTGGTCGCTGACCCAAACCAAGCGTCCCCGTTTTCTGGAAAGCCAATTTCACAGAGATGAAGTGCGAATACGAAAGAAGAATGAACAAAGAAACACAAATGAAGACATCGGACGTACATACGTATCTCGGAGAAAGAAACGACGTAAGTCGTATTGGGGGAACCCGGTCGGTGGCGATGGTGAGCGATAGATTTTGGATAGAATAACATTGGGGATGAGAGCACGATGAGAGAGGGAGAAAAGATATGGGCAGTCTCTCACCTGGGAGGGGAAATAGAAGGGAAACATGGCTCGAATTTGTCGCACAGTGATCACCAAGTGATCACAGATCAGATGGTCCGATAAAAGGACGGGATTTTGACCGTTGACACTGGACACTGCACGACAGTGCACATGCAGCAATGGAGAGGCAGAAATAATAATGGGAAAAAAGGCATCAACTGGGACCGTCCAGGACCAGGAGTCGGCATGCTTCGGGTAGAAGGGTCGGAACGTGTGCAGGAATGGGTTTCAGAGCAGCGTCAGTTCCAACTTCGATGGGGTGGCGGTATGAACTATTCCCACGGTTTTATCAGTGCATGACGTCATCCCCTTTAGGAGTCACCCTCTCACATCAATCCATCCCACCTCATCCACCGGTCTCTTTGTCGACGTATCACAGAAACACTGCCACCCCGTAAAGATATTGGTGCGCACTTCGGGCAGGGTGCGTCTCTGAATTCCGGCTCAACGTGGTCACCGTCACTCTCAACTGGAGGATTATTAGAACCGTCGTGTCAATACCAGTCATCGTCCGAGGATTTTGTGTCTAAATTTCCTTGGGCTGATCTCTGTCGCACGCAACGTTTACCGTCCGAGTCGATCTTGGGTATGACAGATACAGGGAACCGCTAAACCATATCACAGCACTGGGTTGAGTGGATCAACGAATCTCGGGTTGACGATGGGATTTATGGGTCGCCTGTTTCGTTGTCAATAGTAATACCCGCCATCTCATGACGGGGAGGATCATACATCCTACACTCCAACTCCGCGAACACCGCGTGACGGGGGCAGGAAAAAAAAGGTAACAAACGGAAACCCAAGCAGCCATCACACATCCCGTATCAGTTAGATACCCGTATATCGTGGGCTAACCGTCCGAGGTGGTGAAAGGTATTGGGTTGGTTTGTTACCCGTTGTGTCACGCTGACCCACACCAAGGCATCCCAGGGTCGATTTATCAGGTGGACTGCGAACGCGAAGGAAGAAGGAAACACGATATCTTGCGGAAGACATGAAGCCTAGTGGCAGTGTGGACCACAGGACCCGTCGTCCATCAGGCAGGAAAAGGAGAGTGAGACCCTCATGTCCAATATCGGAGGGTGCAGAAGATTTCGTGTCTTCTCGGAGAAAGAGACGACGCAAGCCGTATAGCGGAACTTGTTTCGAAATCTTGTTCGATAAGTGAGTGACTCTTGAGTCTGCTGTGAGATACAGATGTCATAGTTACAGAATTTGCTCATCGAACGAAATGTCTGCGGTAGACATTGTCAGTTCGTTGGGTAAGTTTTTGACGAACTAAAACGTACGTTACGGGGAGTACTGAGTACAAATCGTGATGTCGACTTTGTGGTGGCGACTGTGTGGTGTCGATGATGAACGATAGAATAATTTGGAGGACGAGCGTCGAGAGCACGATGAGAGAGGGCGAAAATATATGGGCACTCTTTGACTTGAGATGGGAAACAACGCTCGAATTTGTCGCACACTGATCATAGATCAGATGGTCTGAATGGTCTGATAGAAGGAAGCGCTTGATCGATGCATGTGCCGACATGGAACGGTGTCGATGAGATCAGATGAGCCAAAGTCATAGGATGTTTCTTCCTGCGAGTCCGAACCAGGGAGTGAGTTGAGTTCAATCGGACATGCTGTGATCATGACGCGGAGGGGTAGTCACTAGTTTATTCAACAAGCTGAAGTTGATTCGATGCTTACACGATGATTGTATCGATACCGATGAGCGACACCGTGATCATGATCAAGTTTTTGTTGATACAAAGGTTGCCCCACCCAGCCGGCAATTTATTTGCAATTTATCATGGGGAGGACGATTCACACGGTCTTATGAGCGCATGACGTCATCCCTTTTACTCTTTAAAGGAAACGTTACCCATTCACATCGATCCATCCCACCTCTTCCTCTTTGTCGACGTATCACACAAATAATGCCACCCATGCAAAGAAATTGGTGCGCCCTGCGGGCCAGGTACGTCTATTAAGGATCTTTCTGACCTTTAACCACTTTGAAGTTTGTCCGAGTCAGAGAGTATGCATATGAGTTGCTCACGGCCTGAATCACACGTAGGGGATAACCCTCTCACTCCCACCACTCCCTACAACGCGAAACACAACGACCAAACAACGGCTCTGGTCTCTGCCGTCTCTAATATCATTTTCACTATGGCTCAGCGCTCAGCGCTCAACGTCACGATCGCCGAGGGGCGGAACGTTAAAAGAAATACCTTCCATCCTACATTAAGGGCTGGATATGCATCGTCATTCCGTATTGACATCGGTGTACGAGCCCAAGCTACAGTATACCATGTCCACATACGGATGAAATCCATAGAGTTCTTGTGTGGATGTATTTTTTTTTTTTTCTTTTTAAAAAAGTCTGCCCCTCCTCTCCAATGACAATGAGCTCTTTACCATCATAGATGGAGCAAAGATGGAGAGGTTTTCGTCAATCCCGTCGGACCCGAGCCTCGACTGCTATCGAGGGGCAGATAGTTAAAAGAAACTACCTTCCATCCTATGTACAGGACCCGGGAAGCTCCCGGTTTTTCTTGTCTGCGATTTTGCGTATTTGAGACCCAAAAATCGCAAAAACTTTGTCCGAAAAATTGCGTATTTTAGGGCGCCGCAAGCCGACCTTTGTCCTGATGTTGCGTATTTGAGACCGAGATGAGGACCAGACTGGGCAGCCCCTCGAGCCACTCGGCCTAGTCACATTGTCCAACTTGATTTGACAATGGCATCCACTCAACATGGCCAAACGGCCATTGAA
>JAHXRV010003287.1:0-10015 GCA_019904355.1 Psilocybe tampanensis | reverse complement strand
TAGGAAACACACAAATAATTTCCTTATTTAGAAATTCTTTAAGAAACAGATAAAGAAACACGAAATGTGTTTTCTTAGTTTATATCAGACGTGTTTACAAAGACCTGTTTCTCTGGGAAACACAGGTCCATGCCAGAAGTGTTAAGTTAACGTTAGGCGCACGCACGCGTTTTTATTGTCTTGTCTTTTGGGCATTCCTGATCATGAATCCGAGTCCGAAGGGTAGAAATCTGAATCATTGCCATTACCAGTGTTCCCATTCAATCCAATTCAACAACATGTCCATGTCCATGTCATTATCATTACATATTAGAACTCTTGTTAGAAGTTGCCAGTGGAACCCTTGTTTTTCGTGAGTGATGTCTCGAATAGGTATGCAAATCCCGACTGTTCGTCGTTTCAATGGAAAATGACAAAAGCTGAATTCGAGCCGCTCATCTCGATTATCTAAAGGTTCAAATCCTTATACAAACTGAACTGAAGAAGCGCCCGCCCCAATCCAACGACGAAAGTTCGCCATTTGTCATCGCCAGTGACGAGCATGTAGTAGTCGTGCATAGTGCCAGTTCGCGATGTAGTCTACTCTGCACCGAGGAGCAGAGGCAGCGGCAGGACGGTCCAGGTGCCGTATGCGTTCTCCCGCTGTCCGCACCCCAAGTTCAACTCACTGTAGCGGCTAGCCCTCCCCGGTGGGTAGATAAATGCTGTGGGGTGCAGCCTGAGGCCTGAGACGGCCAGTGAGACGACGGTACTTCATGTTTCCCGAGCCCGACCCCTCCGATATGCTTCAGACGAAATCCGACCGAATTCGTATCATATCATTATCATATCGCATCGTGGACGGGGACCATGGTAAGTTTATCTATCTGAATCAGCTACCGGTGAATGATAGGATAGATAGATTTTACTTATCAGACATACAGTACGTACATACCTGGACCAGGCGGCGAACGCGTGTCTGTGCGGTGTACGTTTTGACCTTGAGGGTCATATGCGCCCTGCGCATGCGTGTCTGTCCGCTGTCGGGTCGGGGGGCACGCGTTTTTCAGAACCGAACGTCAACCTGAGACTCGGTCATGAATATTTGAATATTCAAAGCAAATAGGTCATGTCATGGGTCTTGGATGGATTAATGGATGGATTAGATTATAGATGGATAGAGAGAAATCAATGAAAAAGATGTGATAAGATAAGGAAAAACAATAGGAGGAAGGACGTGCTCTGTGCTCAGAACAGTGTGAATGATTCAGCGGATGATTCATGATAACAATCCGAACCATCACATCGAACCAACCCACCTTCCCAAAGCGTGTTCCCCAACCCAAACCGAGTCCGAATCCCAGGATTCCCCGGATTCAGATTCCCTACGGTTGAACTTCTACTTCCCCCCTCGGTCGGAAGTTTCGCTTCGCTCTTCCTTGACGTTGAATTTGCCTCGCCTCGCCTCAGCTTTGCGGTTGAAATCACCCTTGCCTTTTCTCAGAGCTTGCCATGTATAGACTATAACCCCGGCGAAATCGAGAATCGCAATCTCATTGACAGACCGTCCGTTCAGAGAAAAGAAAGAAAAAGAAAAAACACGCGACACGGCACAGCGTGTGTGTCTTCCCTTTTTCCTTTTTACAGCACATTTGTTCCTTTATCGCCAGTTCTCTATATATTTATTTATAATCCCTCCCCTCTTGGTTCGTTCATAACCCCGAACTTGTCGCTTTCCCCTCCCCTCTGCCCCTCTCCCCTCCCCTCTCCTCCCCTTCTTTGCCTTAGTCACCCCCATCCCTCCTCCACGGGGGATCGAGTCATCCTTTCCGTTTTTCTGGATTTCTGCTTTGGGGCTCTGAGATAGATAAATAGGGCGGGTGCCGTTGTCTTGCCCCCTCCCCCTTACACCACTGTGTACCCCCCCAGGTCGTCGTGTCCACCCCACAGCATCCCCCTCCCCTCATCGTCGCTGTCACTGTCGCTGACATCAACATCGACCATCGACGTCAACATCAACCCCACATCGTCGTTGACACCTTCCGTCAACACTTACACACAGCCATCCAAGACAATTTGGATTTATCATATCAGACATTCAAGACATCGTTGATCCATCACTATCTATGTCTTCACAGGAGTACGACTACTCCTCCTTTGACTACACCATGTCCCATAACACCCACACCAAGGCGACATCGCCACTGCATTTCCTTTATCCCTCGTTCCACTCCCACTCCCACTCATCCTCATCTGCATCCCCGTCCTCATCCCGGCGACGCGCCTCGCCACCTCCCCTCCCCCTCCCCACTTCCTCTTCCTCTTCCTCCTCCCCATTCGCCTCCTCCCCATCCTCCTCCTCCTCCTCCGCCTCCGCCTACACGCCCTCCGCACAACGCAAAACAACAACGCGCTCCTACTCACCTAAACTCTCTAAATCAAAGACCAAGTCGTCCTCCGACATCTCGCGGCTCCTCGACCCTTCGTACCTCCCCTCGTCTTCGTCGCCCACGCGCTCGGGGTACGGCTACGGGTATGGGAACAACGACGCGTCGGTGACCACTGTCAAGGCGTACGTCGATACGAATGGAGAGCTGCACGATCCGGACTATCGTGATTTCCCAGAGGCGGATGTCTTTCGCCGCTCGGCGTCGCCGTCCACCGGTTCGCATTATCATCACAACAACAACAATGCCAACGGCAGCGTGGCGTATAATAGGAGACGACAGAGCGCAGGTGCTGCAGGGATGGCGGCGAGGAGACAACAAAGACCTCAATTCGATTGGGAGGTGGATTTAGATGAGAGTGCGTTGGATGATGTGGATGAGGAGGAGTTTGATGGGTTTGGGAATCATTATCACTCCGCCAACCACCACGGCAACAATGGCAATGGCAATCGGTACACCTATTCGCCGCCGAGTCGCTCGTGGTCTTCGTCCACCAACTCCAACTCCAACTCGAGTCCGAATTCGAACTTCAAGGCGGCTTATTATTCGCCGACGGGGACGACGAGCACTTTACCTACATCATACGAGGACAACAACAGCTCCCCGTTCGAGACCGCGAACGCCGCTGCCGGTGTCGCCACAGGCACTGGCAAACCCAAACCACACCGCCGCCGCCTCAGCCGGGACGACCGCACGCGGGAGGAACGCGAACGCGAGAAGGAGCTGCGGGATATGGAAGAAGAACGGGAGGTGCGCGAGATGAAGGAGAAGATGGAGGCGGAGGAAGAGGAGACGCGGAGGGTGAGGAGGCGGAGCTTGGAGTTGGAGACGAGGACAAACAGTCGGCTTGCGGCGAGCAGGAGGCGGAATCAGCATTATTTGCAGGAGGAGGATGAGGAGGATGAGGAGGACGAGGTGTCTGCTGGGTATTTCCGGAATGGGAATACCGTTGAGGCTGCGGCTGGGAAAGAGAAAGAGAAAGAGGGCGGAGGGGAATTGGAATACGTGCCGTCGTGCGGACAGAGTCTGCGCAGGCAGTGGCAAGCGCTCGCGCTCCGATTCCGATTCGGCGTGTTCAGAGCCCAGCGCCGGATGATGCGTCGTGTTGGTTCGCTCCTCTAGATCTCATCTCATTTCTTTCTCTGTTTCAACTTTCATCGTTCCGTTCCGTTCCTTCGTCTTCGTCTTCGTCATCGACATCGTCATCGGCTTTCGTCATCGTCAATCGGCTTTCCATTTCGTCATCCATCGATCCATCATCATCAAGTCCTTTTTTGCTTTTCGCTTTTCGATCGTCCCAATTTTTTTTTTATCTTCATCTCATTCTCATCCAACCACACGATCTGTACTATCATCTCTTTCTTTCGGTGGACATCCCAAAGCTTTTTTTCTTCTTGGTTTCATTTGTATTATCATCATCATCGTCATGCACTTTGCCCATTATCACTTTCTCCACTTTTTCACTTCCACTTCCACTTCCACATCCCCCCCTGCAGCAATATCCATCCAATCAATCACCATAGACGTCATTTGTCACAATCACGAAACACTTCATGATTACGAACACGAACACTTTTGCGTTGGTCCGGGGTTTTTCTTGTTTAGCTTTTTTCCGTTGTTTTTCTAGCTTTTCTTCTTTTTTTTTTCTCTCGAATTTTTTCAAGGCCAGGCCAGACTATCCATCCTCATTGCTTGCTTCATCCTTCCATCATCATCATCCACTTTCCTCATTCCATCCATTGATCGGCAATCGTCAATCAGCAATCAGCAATTTGATACCCCCTCTCAAGAGTCTCAACACAGACAGACAAGCTGGTTTATTTTTTCGAATCACAGACTCGTTTTCGGTTTTCGTTTTCGGTTTTTTTGCCTGCTCTTTTTTTTCGCTTCTTTTTATGTTGTATCTCTATTCCATCGTCGTCTTCTCTCTCTTTTCTCTTTCTCTTTCTCTTTCTCTCTCTCGACTCTTTCCTTTCCTCTTTCCTCTTCCACCACAAAACAAATAAACACCAAAAAAAAAAAAACCGGATCTCCTTCGTCTCCTCTCCTCTCTGAGTCTCTCCTCCTAGGGAAAACCAGGTGTTTTCCCCCTTCCCATCTCCTTCCCCCCCTGTCCATTCCATTTTCTCCATCCCATCCCATCCCGTCGCTTCCTCAACGACAATCAATAACAATCGGCATCATCATGACGCATAACGCATAACGTTCAACAACGACTTTCCGTCGATTCTTCTTGACCAGAAGATCAACGCGACCCATTTGCCAAGCAGCTTTGCTTGCTTTTGGCTCTTTTGGCTACGTAACTAGCCCACACCTCGAATTACTTAGTTACAGTACTTACGTACTTACTTATGTTGTATGTATATATATGATGAACAACGAAAAAACGATTATCAATATCAATCAATGTACATATGTTAACAAAAAAAAAAAAATTAACGTCGGAGAAAATGAGGATAATGATTGTGATGAAGCGGTCAACGCGTCCTACGTACGTTCGTATTTTGCCCAGGCGTGGATTTTTCAAGGTGTAATACAGTACTTAGCATCCGTTCTTAAATAAATTATAAATGCGGTGAAGCTGAGGTTGCTAGATGATAGTGATACTAGAAAGAGTCAGATGGACGGTACTGTTCCCATCCTTGAACTCCCGCGCCTTTCACCGGTGGTTAACTGGTTACTTACAATTTTCGAGCTTCCAATCTCTTTATCATGATTTGAATAAGACTCGGGCTCTTAGAGATCCTGGTCAGTTGGGTTGATATTTATTTAAATATATGAATATGAATAATACAGTAATATAAGTATCGTCGAACTTCGGGAATCGAAGCCCTTTTCGATTTCGATTCAAAAGCTCCAATTGCCTCCCTCAGGCTGACAGGAGGGATGAATGAATGAATGGATGGATGAATGAATTTGCTAGAACTTGGGACTCGGGAGTGCTAGTTGCAATGTACTGCGAGATTCATTTGAATGAGGGTTGAAGCTAAGGCCTAAGGATTGATATTGATATTATATTGGACTCTGGAGCAGAAGAGGTCCATGATGGATTCTTCGAGTGCGATTTTACTTCCAAGTTCATACATTGATAGTAAAGGATAGTAACCCCTATGTGCATGTAATCGGAACGTTGAAGGACGTGATGATAGTGATGCATGATCATGATCACCGAGTCAACTACTAACCTATCTATAACTTTCACCCCCACCCCACCCCACTTGACATCACCACCCCGTCGAACGGACTTCCAAGGTCCAAGGTCGTCGGCGAGTTGAAAAAGCGGGGGGGATGATGCATGATGCTAAAAATAGAATAGATGCGGTCATGTCATGCTGTGCCAGTGGTATGTATGTAGTAGATGACGCGGAGGTGGACGCGGGGGTAGAATCCCTCCGTTGGGTCGATGATGGTCTTGAGTCCGAGAACATCGCCGTCAAGAAGTCGTTCTCATGCTCACGCGTCTCTATAGGTTCTGAACCTAGGGAGGCACTTAGGTATCTAAGCTGATGTCTTCGTCAGCGGTTTTGTCAGCTTTTGATTTGATTTGATTACAGTTCATCTGAGTGGCTAAAAGCAAGGTCTTGACTCCGACTCATCGCAAAGAAGCTGGTCATCAAGACGACAACGAATCTCCAGCTGAGGCTGACTGATTATGGTATAATATGAATAAATCCTCAACGCACCTCCCGAGTCAGACATGTACGAACTTAGAATCTTAATCATCAGTGACATCATCATCATCATCATGGTCACCATGGTCAGCTCCGATCCTCACGAGCGTTTAGTTGAAGGATTCAGATTCTCGGAAAGCCAACCAACCAACCAACCAACCAACCAACCGACAGCGGTCGGTTCGAACTGGGTGGAATCCGGCAAAAAAGATTAATATGTACAAGGTTTCATTTGTTGAATTGAATTCTAGAATTGGATCTCTCCCCAACTTGTCACTGGCACTGGTGAACTAGGCGCTAACTTAGCGCTGCGACTGTGACGCTAGTCTGAGGAAACTGGACGAGGCGTTCAAGAATATCCGTACTATGTGCGTACTGGGCACTTGGTTAGAAGCGCGAAGAAATAGACTAGAGGTCGGTATTCAACCTTCAAGCGTATGGCGACGCGGCTCACTGGCAGCTGACGGCGCTTCGAGGCCTGAGAGGCGTTTGGGCGTGTTTTGTGTTTTTAGAGTCGGATGAGCGGTGGAATCGTGGGATGGTATTGGTATTTTGTATACCGCTTAGGCTATACGCGCATGGAATGGAAAGAGAGAAGTCTCTATATGATCTACTTACTACTAAGCTGATAATTAGCGTGTCGGGGCGTGTAAAGGTGTAACATGTAAAGTCCCGTGAGTCTTCTGCCTTCAAATCGTTCGTGTTTATTGGAAGTTCCCTGATCAGGAACTCTTGTCGGCATGTGCACTGCCAGAGTCTGGGGCGGGGATATACTAGTGGTACATGGATAAGACAAGAAGCCCACTAGCAGTACTATTCAACTACTTAGTAGGCTTGTGTATTCCATTCCCTTGTGCGCGTGTGTGGTGGGGACATACTATGCGAAGGCAGACTTCCGGTCATCTTAAGGGCCCTGGGATACCGATTGTAGTGGTGGTCGACAGGCTCGGAACTGGTTCAAAAGTTCAAACCACCAGCTCCTTTCTAGTATGTACAGTGCATACATGCAGAGTGACCGGAACGACTCGTCGGGATCCCGCACCCGGGCCTTCGAACCGATGGTGATAAGTATAAGTATAAGTAATGTTATCTAACTTTTCGAAGGTGGCGAGGAAAGCGGATTCCGACTCCGACTCCGTCTGGGAGAGGGAGAAGAGGTGGAACGTGGAACGGGTAACTTCAAGTCGGCCAGTGGGAGCTGTGAGTAAAAATTAAACAAATCTTATCTCAACGTTTCCGGTCCGGCCCAACGACCAATCCGCACATGGCGGGAACCTCTTCAAGTTGTGATTTGTGCGTATGTAGCGCATGCGCGTGAGGCCGTCCAAGACGTATTGGGATTTTTCACAGACGTGAGTGTTCATGCCACCTTTGAATGTGAATTCGTTATCGGACTCGGAAGTGGTTGCAATAACGTTTTGTTCATTGGGGCGTATTCATGGGGGCATTATCGATTGGCTCAAGCTCGTGGTCTCGTCGGATAGCAGGCCAGTGGCTCGGCTGTTTTACGACACTCGGGGAGAACTCGAAGAAATCTGAGAGCAATCCCGGAGCATGAGTACAGTTTGAACTTAATGATAAGCAGGCCAACATGCCAGCCTGGCACTGATAGGATAGCATAGCACACTTCACAATTGCCAACGGTGTGTGTATGTATGTACTGTAGGTGGGGGACGCGAGCCTACTGACCTCGGAGGACATACCGATATGAAATCAGGTGCTCGGGCACATATGCAGCGGGGTCTTCCTTTCTAGGCAGAATCTGTCGGATATGGTAATCTTTTCACTCGGCGACTTATTTATCTCGTTATCGTCCTTTGGCTAGGGGCTACTGGTATGGGACACGTTTGTGTGGGTGGATGATGATTAGAATACTTCAGTGCTTATCGATCCATGAGGCTTGTACATACGACCTCTCGGAACTTGGGTGATCAAGCTTTTATTACTTACGCTCCTGTATATGCTCTCACTACTAGTAAGCAAAGCAATCTATCTGTGTTATCCCTCGAAGGATCATACTCAGAATTGGACTTGGGCGAAAGTCTGATTTCGATCGATTTGAACTTAGGCCACCTCGATAGTAGTAGCCGGATCGGGTCTACGATTTTTGGTATGTATGCCAACGCAAATCATGATACGATGATGTAGATTGAATGCGGGGAAACTGACGGCGCATGTGCCATCCTGACTACCCATGTAAATATGGACCTCTTTCGATATCGATTGCGAGCCCAAGCTCGAATGTATCGTAAACGGTCGTGCGCTAAAAATATTCGAGCGTTCTAAAGATAGAACACTAAATATAGACGCCCATAATGCGTTACGCAGCCCGGAACTCGACTCAATACACCGGTGCAATAGCAAAAATAATGAGCTCAGTGTCCGTCCGAGTTATCATGAAATGGCCCAAGTGGTATTTTGTATCTGTGCTTTGAGCTCCGTCTCTCCTTGTCGATCAAACTTCAATTCAAGTTCCCCCATGATCCTGGATTCAAGAACTTGTATCGGTCGATCACAGTTCTGACTACCGATGAGGAAAATATGCTGGCTGTAGAGAGAGAGAGTAAATGATCGCTTGTGTCCTGTTAGATAAGATTCAAAAAAACGCCCGGTTATCTTCCTTCAATCAGGTTCCGAATGCTCAATTCTTCAAATCACTCGATGAAGCTAATGATCAAATGAGCCTGAACAGAAGAGCATTCTGTCAGGAAATATCTGAGTGTATGTATTTCCGAGAAATAAACCACCTAGAATTCAAGCGAGGTTTCGTCATCGTCTCTCAGCAACGTCGGGCGCACAATAATATTCGGGTAAATAAAGAGACTACACCGTCTCGAACCCCACATTCTCGCGACCAATTGGCCTCAATAGACAGTTTCTCGGAAGTTAGGGGCCATAATACACGTATCGGCGTTCTGTTAACAGAGGGAACGGATCCTGCGGTTGGAGAGGGCAATGTGACTGAGATGGTGATCATTCCGAATGATCGACTCGGAGTCCGACTCGAGCTCAGGATCATGGGAGGTAATGCACATGGGTAAATAATCGTCGTCGACAACATACAACCTCCATTTACAAGATGGATCCGAACGGACCACTGCAGGTGCTCGCTTCGTAGCCAGTATAACCCTTCCCCGCACCGGTGTTTGTGAGTCCAAGTTCTCCATGCTCAGTGGGCCGTGGCCCTCTTCGCATCGCGCATTATCACCGGGGAATAATCCATGTTACGCTCTGTGTACGTGGCCGTGCGAGCCTGCGAGGGGATCAGGCGGCGTTCAACTACTGATCTAAGCCTCAAGGCACGCAGGTTTGAGCATCAGCAAAAGGCTCAGGTGATGGTGTTTCTTCGCCTTAACATCGGAGCTTGACCCATAGGCTTCATTTTTCGCCCTTCGTCTCAGCTTTCCAGTGAGCTGTTGGTAGGTCCCATGTCTACGGCTTCAACAACTCCTGAGTCCTAGCGATAGGGAGTTTGTAGACTATATGGGAAGGATTCCGGGTGGGATTGCACAGTGGGAGAATATTTATTCTTTCGTCCAGTTTCAAGTTGTGGTTGGGACAGAGCTCGGATTGGCAGGTGAGAAGGTGAACCACATCACAAAAACATGTCAAATATTATAATCTGTTTATAATTGAATAGAATAAATACAAACCTATGTAATAATCCCAAGGAATAGAACCCACTAGCGAATGTGTAATGCTCAGCATACTTACAGGGTTTAGAATGTTTCTGAGGTTTCTAAGGGTTTAGAATGGGTTTAGAATCCTTTCGAATTATTTTAATGCCGGTAATGGCCGTGCCATAATAATAGTTATCCTACTTATCTGCCCTTTTCTTATCCCTTCCGACAGGCCTAGTGAACGACAATTGAATATTGAAATGCCATGGCCGTGAATCGAACCCAAGACCCGCTATAC
>JAHXRV010003280.1:0-90368 GCA_019904355.1 Psilocybe tampanensis | reverse complement strand
CTACCATCTTGTTTTCCAAAATTCATAGACTCGTCATAGATTGTTGGCAGTGTTAATATTGAGTTTGTTGTCATTCATGTGAATTCCTCGAAATGCACCTGATCAATCCTAGAAGGAAGGAGCCAATCTAACTAAGGTCGTCTGAGCCTGTCGGTGGCAAGGTTATTGGAGAGGATTGGGAGAGGCGAGGTTTAGTCGTCTAAATTTAGCTTCGAGATCTATTTTTAGACGCAGATCAAGTGCTTTCGACACGATAGCCAACCTCGCGGTTTGACTGAAGGAGACATAAGTAGGAAACCTCGCTCGTCAGTGTGTGTATGTTGACGGTAATCCGAGCAGATCACCCTTGACACCTTAGAGCTCATGATGATGACTCGTGCCTGGGATGTTTTGCTGGCACCACTAACAGCTGAGTCTGCTTCATTTGTCTGGTCTATGTATATGTTTTGTGTATCACTGGATTCTGGGCCAGAGCCTTTATTCCGACGACGGCCATCGCGAGCTACATGATCGACGATTCTCGGGAATGATAGTTGTCCTATTGGAGCTGTGAGTTCCTCTGGTCTAGGGAGGACCAAGTCCAAGCCGCGCTGGAGTCTTGACATATGTTCCTGCAGGTACTCTTCAAGATACCTTGAAACGATACCGATGTCCATTCGCCATGATCTATGATAACATGCCCATATCCTTGGCGTTTTGTATCGATAGATCAATCTGCTTCGGATAGAGCCATTGAAGTTGCCCTGATGACCTTTCGTCTTGTGCTAGAGAAGTATCCACCAATCTTCCGTGTTGATATGGAGCGCTTTCTCCGAGAGAAGGGCAGAAGCTTAAATTCCGGATTCCGGATCGCGTCGATTTCATTGAATGTGTTTGAATGTGCTGTCCTTCAACTTTCCTCCTGCGCTATCCTTGAGGAAAACAGCGCTGACACTGCCCAAGTACCACACATTCCTTTTCTAGGAACATCGATCACCAGATCCACAGATAAATGATTGCGAGATTAAAGGTGTTGACTGCCTCAGATAGGTAGTTGCCCAAACTGGGATCTTTGTTCGCCGGTGACGTTGCTGTAGTGTGCAGAAGCGCCCAGTTGCTCGAGCGTCAACGCATAAGACCTCGATGTGATACTTCTAAGATTGAAGAAGTCAACAAACGTGCATTCTTTGTCCTGGGTGGCATCCATTGAGGCTCTTCAACCTCTGGCTCCCTTCGTCCCCCCAGTCATCCCAACAGAGCACTGTATCACTTTCCGACGCGACCACTCCTAGGATTTCTTTCTCGAGGATTGGCGGCATCTACCCGAGAAGTGAACAGGAAACACCTGATCTGGTCTCGATATCCCTCCCGGGCGAAAATCCAGCGTTTGGCTCCAACGATACATGCTTTGTTAAGTGCATGCCAACAGACACGTTGCAACTTTCTGCCCCAGCTTCCCAACGACACAACTTTGAGGTGAAATGGGGGTTTCAAACAGTATAAAAAAAGTAATCCAACGGCCTTAGTTGAGACGTGAGCGGTGTTGCAAGGCAGGGGGAAATCATCACGGTGCCCATTCGGGCCAGAGATTTTCTGAGGAGTTGAGGAATCTGACGACGAAGAGAACGACGCTGTGCTCCTTGATGGGTTCGTCTTTCCCAGAATGGCATTCGAGTTTTTGAATGTCCTTAAATGACCAAGGGGGATATATGTGAAATTTTGAGGATAGATGACCACCTATCCGAATCGTATGTCCGCATTTGAAGGCTGAAAGGAATAGTTTCAATGGAATATTCTGTGTTCTGAGAGGAATAAGCTTGCCAATGGAACTCTATCACTCTCGATCGATTGTGATACACGGAAACGAATGGAGTCAGGCGAGTTGGAGGGCATAGTCACAGCCAAGTCGGAGATGTCACTGTAAAAGGAGAGTAGTCACGCATAGGTGTTGCCAAAAGCAACGCTGAAACCAATACATAGAGGATACAAAGGTTAAACCAATTGAAAGGCAACAGAAATAGCTTACATTAATAGAGATTACATAGAATAATTTTACAACAAGTAGAAACCAAGCGAGTCGGGGTTCAACGGGCTGGCGTGCTTGGTCTTGAAGGCTCGATAGCTGCTTCGATCTCCTGATCGATATCCATGTCATCAGGGATGTCTTGATTCTCTGACGTATAACCACTCTGGACGCCCTGGGGCTCGCCATATGAAGCATAGGTTGGAGCAGGAGAGTGTTCGTATTCCACCGAACCATCCAGTTCGTAGGCAGTAGAATGGCGGAGAGGACTAGGACTGGGCTGGTGGCTTGTGCTAGGCATGCCAGGCCCAACCAACCCCCCTCCGCTCATCAGGGGGAAAGAGCCATATCTTTCTCTTTCTCTCTTGATTTCTTGCTCTTGTTCTTTCTCCTCCTCTACAGCAAGGCTGCCTGTGATCTGCTGAGCGGCAGCAGCCTTTTTTGCCTTTCTCCTGGCTTCTGCTTGTAACCTCTTCTTTTCTCGTTGTTTTCGTTTATCATCTTCCGCCTTCTCCGTCGCGGCCCAAGCAGCGGCCTCCACTTTGGCTTCCTCTTCTTCGAGTGCATCGAAAGCCCATTCTTCTTTCATGAATTCCGGATACCGTTCGCATGCAGGTCGCCAAGTCCGTTGCTTGGGTAGGTCGGTTGTTTCATTATCGGGCGTGGGGGGTTGAATGGAAGGGAGAGATACATCAATATCAGGTTTTATATCGGAAGATTCTGCGCCTTCAGCTGTCAGGGATCTATCGAGGTTTGTTGTATTGGGCGGGATTGGTGCAGGAACGGGAACGGTAGTGCCGTCTGTTGAACTAGGAGATTTGATATCCAGGATAGCATCTATATCATCAGGAGGGGGGAATTCGAAGTCTGGGCCTGGATTAAGGCGGACGCTGGCATCATTGAATAAAGATATGAAAGGGAAATAGCCAAGTGTTCCATCATCAAATGGATTTTCTCTATGTTCCTTTACACCTTCCCTTGCACGTTTTCGTGAATTGGCTTTCTGGGTGGCAGTTTGTCGAAGGGGAAGATAGTCATATATATCTTTGAAAGCGAGACCTTGAGGTTCGCCATTTACGAAAAAAGCTATTCGAGAGTCCGGAAGAGTTGGCAAAGGACGTAGGGAAGGAGCAGCTGGCTTGTGGGTCGAAACAGCTGGACCTCTGTCTGGTAGTTTCCCACCACCTGGTTTTTTGTTGGTCGATGGCACCGAAGCGGAATTGCTTGTTTTGGCGGAGTAATCCATGAGGGCCATCATCTCTTTGGATTGTGGGTATTCTAGAATTTCGAATACCTCTTGGCCTTTGAGTTCGATGGGTATCCGCTCCCGTTTGAGATGTGCTGGGTCAAGGGGATCCTTTTTGTTTGGTTGTCGACGAGGCGGGAGTGAAATGTACATTCCTATAACGTCACCAGTCCCGAAGGCGCGACCATAAGGACGTGGACGCGAAAGAGTGACTTTTTCGCCTGTTTTGTCACGGTATCCGTAGCTATAGCCATCGAGACCGACAGGGCCATTCAGAGGAGCCTCCCTTCTACCCCAACCGAGTCGAACATGTCCTCCTTCGCGCCTAGATTCATCGGACATGTGTTCTCCTCCACCATGGAGGATTTTGACCTCCATATACCACTTTCCTTCGCGTATAGGAGCATTACATCGCGCGCTTCTGAAACCCTTGCTCCCTGCAATGCTCAGACCATCCTTTGAGACGCGGAGAAAAGGGCTTCTGTCTTCCCAACTTACGCGAAAACAAGTTGGGTTGCTTTCGATCGTTCGACAGGGTGTTGCATATCCAAGTGGGTTAAGCCCAGCCGGAACATAGCGAAAGCCAACACGATTGACCCCTATCATTTCTGTTTTGTACCATTCTGAGCCCTCAGGTGCGGGCACGAAGGTAGGCCCTCGAGAGATCGTAAGTCTGGGTCTGGAGGCAAGATCGCGAGAAGTTACGAGAAGACTGAACATTTGTATTAGAACTTGGACAATCTCCGTGATTCTATAGATCGCATACTGACTCTGTCGCGTTTGAATTGGACCCTGCATTGTCAGAAGAGGCGGGTGAGGATGCAGCAGCAGCAGCCGATGCCCGTTTGCGTTTATTGGGACGAGATGATTGGAGAGGAGGAGTAGCCGAGACTGAGGGTATCTCTGGAGGGGCTGGTGATGAGCCCTCAAATTGAGCATGCATTGATGGTGGTTGTGGTCGAGGCTGTTGGCAACTTGGAGTGGCGGTGGAGTTTGAGGAGGACCTCAATGAGCCCTACCACTAGCCCTAAATTGGAGCCGCTCCGATCATTGGCGGAGTCCCTAATTAGTAGCAGGACCCTGACGTCCAGCCAAAGGTACTCATTCGCTCACCACCACCACAATGACGGCTCTCAGGTGAGCTACGCTTCAATTTGGACATCATTATTCTTACCCATAGAATCAAGGCGAATTCAAAGAGTAAACGTCTCAGGGATTTGTCGGATCTCGTGTGCTGATTGCTTTCATTAAGGAGCTAGCGGACATCACTGCCAATCCCCTTTCTGTACCATCCTCCTCTGTCTTTCGAAATCCATGATCCTCATTATCGGGTATACATCTAGGGTCTTACTGTTGAACCAAAGGAAGACAACGTGTTCGAGTGGAAATGCTCTATCAAAGCTGAAGTGAGTCTGCTTGTCCTCCTTCCCTGATCTGAGTCACTTATTACATCCCTCATCATCGAAGTCAGATTCCCCGTACAAGAACGGTACTTTCCACTTCACCTTGATTTTGCCTCCCAACTATCCCTTCAAGGCCCCCACTGTGAATAACCATCCGATTTTAAACGCGCGTGTCTGCGGCTAATTACCTTACGTCTACCATGGAAGGTGACTTTTACCACCAAGATCTATCATCCTGGAATCAACGAAGAAGGGGCTATCTGCGTCCCTATCCTCAGAGATGAGGTGTGTATTTCATGTATCCAAGCGGATGTTCGTCTTTTCGTTGCGCTTACATCCAACAATAGTGGAAGCCGGCAGTGACTTTGTCGACAGGTGCGTCAAACTTAGCACCCCATTTTTAAGGAGACACGCCTCACTTCCTCGGTACAGTTTTGGCCGTTATTCAAGAGAAGCTGAACAACCCCAGTCCCGATGACCCTTTCGAACCCGATATTGCTGCAGTGTGTTCAATCCGTTCCGTTTGTGGATTGTATTGATATCGTTATCATGCAGCAATTAAAGAACGAGAAAGCCAAGTTCATGGCCACGGCGAAAGAATGGACAAAGAAGTGAGTACTGACACAGTGAGAGGGGATTATTCTGAACAGTGTTCTGGTCAGATATGCCTCTTGAATTGAAATGTAGTTTACTGTTTGATTGTAGTGATTGATATAATAATTTGATTCCTGGACTCCTTAGTCCAGGTTTACCAATGTCTGAAATTTTCAAATTAGGAAATTCGGGTCTTGCCGTGATGTTAAAAAAAATCGTGTGTGTGATAGGCTCCTGGCCAGTTTTCCTAACCTTTCAAACTCAAATCGGATATTGCCGTTGTGTGGTCCATTTTTCCTCTTTGTCAATGTTTGTGATGAAATTGTAGCCTAACATGGAACAAATAACGGTTTTTGTTTGGACTTGTGATCACTGATCTTCGAGTTTGCTACTACCGGACCGTCGTTCCGAATGAATCGTTCTTAGATGATAGATTGATTCCTCGTCTCCTTTCTGTCTGTCTCTTTGTATCCTTTGTGTGATTCGGACATATTCCATGAGTTCTCCGATGGCGTTTGTTTGTTTCATTGTTTTGACTCGTCCTTGTTGCTTGCTCTCTGATCTCCGACGGTTTTCCTCTCTTTTCGTTCTTGTTACGTCGATTGGTTTCCTAAATTGCCGTTTTGAATACATTGATCTCCCATGTGTCATGGGTTTAGCCTTATGGGTCCAGAGGATACAGAAAAAATATTGGTCTGTGGTTTAAATAGTCGGTGTACTGCTAACCTAGAGAGGACAAATCTTTCTCAGTGACGTCGTCTTACGCCGTCATCGGACTTTTTACACTGTCTATCTTCGTTTATTTGAAAAGCCTTTGCTTTCGAGTCATGTCTGTGGATGATGACGACGAGCGTGGTGTGGATGGGGACAGTGGAAATGGTCCGTTGGATCCCTCTCTGCATGGTGTAGACTCAGACGCGTCTGCGACCCTTCAAGACGATGAAGCAAAAGATCGTGTCATTGCTGCCGAAGCTCTGATTTCGATGTCGAACAGTTCTGTCCATGGGGCGGTGGATGGAGTCGGCCGGGTCTTTTCTCACAATCTGGACAAGGAGAACTGGCCACCGTCTTCAATTCGGATGCCTCAACCCCGATCATTCTCAGTCGCATTGCAAAATCGCGACGCTTTTCCGGGTTGGCCTCAGATTACTTCAACGCCAAACAACTCCCGAAGGTCATCCCCGATACCCGAAGAGATTTCGGATACTCAAGTTGCTGATGGTGTCTTACACACACTTGTCGAGAGTGGTCGATGGAATTCCCATTTACCTCCTTTACTTCGACATCTGCGGCCGGAGGGCATCACCCCAGGCTCTGGGCGTAGACGTCGTCATCGAAGGAGCTATTACAGGTGAGTTTCACTTCAATTGGTTTTTAGCTGGTTTTTATTCATTAATTGTTGATTATCTATTCAGTTCAGATGATGGATCTGGTTTATCTACCACATCATTTTTTACTGGTACATCCGACTTCAAGTTTGACGGCACTGAGCTCGATTTTTTCAGTGGGAATTCTGGGTATACAGTCTTCGATTCGGTTGGAAGCTCTTCACGTCGAGAGTCGTACGTGTTTTCAAGGGGTACGGATATTCCTCGTGGACAGGACCATGGCGTTGTGGGGTCTTCTCGTCCCGAGTGTGGTGGAGGAATAGATGATGTTGGTCGTGGAATAGACCCGACCAGTGCCAGCCAGGTGACAGAATAGGGAATTGGTTAGACGGGGTGATCGAAAGAATGACGGAAATAGCGATGACGCATCTTTAGATCTCTTCCATTTTGGATTGTTGATTTTTTTTTGATTCATAACCATTCAGTGTTTGGTGGTATATATGTATATAGAAAATCCAGAAAACCGTAGCACATACAATCACACAAATCGTGTTTATATATGTTGTGGGTGCTGTGTGTAGGATCTATTTTTGGGCGAGTCTTGTTCTATAAGTTCACCCGCTCTTCGCGAATCATCTATAAAATTAGTATGCCCAGACCCAGGAAACTTGCCCGTACCAGTCGTCGTCAGAATCGCGATGTCAAGACCTCTCTCGGATCTACGCGTGGCTTGACAAGAAATCCAAAGGTGTTCCGATTGTTGTTTGACGGTTAGGTGGACTTATACCTTTTTGCTTGGATCCTGGTTTGAAACAGATTGGACTTTTTTACGAGAGTTTCATGAAGCGATTCTGGACTACGGAATCAATCGATGCTCTTCACGCGTCCATTGACTGGCAGACAAGGCTTACCGATCGCGAAACCTATGTATTTGGGACAGCCCTGGCCTTGTTGATTCCGCGTTCATTTGGTCCGGATCTCCTCATCCGCAGTATACAGAACGACATCGAGGATTCCGGAGTACAAAGCTTTCTTGTCGCGCAGACTGTTTCGTGAGTGTTTCCTCCGCCGTGCTTTTTTCCTTTGTTTCAGATAAATTCCGCGGACGTTTACTTACTTGTATGTTGTTCTTTTCGTAGGGAAAATACTCTGGGAGAGGTCCTGACCAAATTCGCTTCTGATCTCATCGTGGATGTGGACGAACAGGACAGGCTGGCCACTGTTATTACAATTAGCCGTACTCCTTCCAAAATCCGTGATTGGGTCCAGTCGTGGTCGGCGCCCTGTGTCAATGGCCCTTTGGCATGTGCTGCGGAACGTGTTTTGGTGTTAGCCCTCACCAAAAGTGTTTTGCAATGCTCCTTATTTGCTGTTTTGGCTCATGCTGATTTGACGACAGCATTGACAGCTTTCACGCATGCGATTGACATGGTTCGGTATGCTAGACAGGACCACGCTGTGTTTGCGTGTACGCTGTTCTCTTTGATAAAAAAAAAGCCATCTCGGCGAAGGATTCTCGACATCATACAACAAGCGGTAGATCTGGAAAAAGAATTGGTGACTGGGGAGTATTTTTCCTGTTGTGCTTCTTCGTGTATTGCTAATAGTTTCGTGTTTCCAGAGATCCTTCCTATCAACCTGATCCATATTTGTACCTATACTATGCATAGGTACATCGAGTTCACGGCGGACATGGTATTGTATCACATTGGAATGCCATGTCGATACCGTGCCATCAATCCAGTGAGTTCGCGGATCGATTATTACGCGTCATCGGTGTATATTCATTTTTTAAAAACGACGTAGTTTCCTCGGCTAGACAGAGTCTTGGATCATCCGAGACCCAAGAATCCCGAAGAAGATGGCGGCGAATTTTTTAGCTGTATACATCATTCTTTTGATTCAGAGGGGAGACCCATCCTTTTGTCTCGGGTTTTCCCTTATATCGAGACTTTATAATGGACCTCAATCGGGATTCAAACATAGAAATTCAATTCATATACTAGACACGCGATTGGAAAGTAGAAATCTGTTTACAGTTATATAGGATGTACGGTGTGTGTAGACTCAAATTTTTAGTAGTTGGAGTGTTTGAAGTGCGTGTGATTCTTGCGTCACTCTATTAGGTAAGGTTGACATCATGGTCATGTATCGTTTCTTATACCTGCCTAAGCGCCTCTGTCTTATGGACTTTTATAAACCCTCATTTTCTCTTTTTGAGGGGAACTCGTTCAGTATTATCCTCAACATCCAGTAAATGCAGTCGCTCTCTATCTCTGATAGTAATGTATTCTAGGGCCTGTATAGACTATAGTGAGTTGTTTTTCTTTACACGTCACTACTATTCTCAAGCTATTCTTGTCAGATTAACCGTTCTTGTGTGGGCGGCCGATGCAGAAGAGGGAACGGAGAAATTGTACGCAGACGATGGACATGTGTTCTTCTTCTTCTGCTCTGTGCGTCAATGGTGCCTTCTTTGATTGAGCTCTTTTTTTCGACAGGTTCTTGGGTATGTGTTGTACAGGGAATGGAAGGATAAAGGCAGGCCATTGTGGATCGTCGAGAATTGGTTTTTGTGTCAAGCGGTTGTATGCGACGACGTCGATGTAGCCGATGATACCTCTCTGAACACGTCTTCGGGTGACGAGATATGAAATTCCTGGTGGGTTCCATCCTTCGACTATAACACGAGTCCCCATTCTGACTGTGAAGGATGATGGCATATTCAAATCTCCAATTAAGACACGTCGTTTTGCGTCCCCGTAGAATTCTCGTTCCGGTGTGACTTGTATGATGTCCTCGATGTTAATGACGATTTTCTCGCTGCTCCATGATATGTCGAGGTCCTCTGAACTGAAGGTTGGATGGGGTTGTGATGCACAATGAGGCAACGCCCCCATAGGTTCCATCACAAGACAGTCGTCACGAATGTCCAGGCCACAGATGTAGCGACGTTGATGAATTGTATCGGCTTCTCTGGGTTTGACTCCTCGGACACGATGATCGCCTTTCGCTGTTGATCAGGGATATGGTTAATGTGTGTTCATGTCGACCTCAAGATGAGACTGGCCACTCAACAATGCCTGTTGTGCGATACCTCAGTCCTGTTACAGGTAGGAGTCTCGCTTTCTCTATCCTCGACCTCCTTGTTGAAGTTGTGGTCGTCTCCTGCAGTGAAACAAAACATAGCAGCGGTTAGTATGATGGAAATAAAAAGAAGGGGAGAAGAAAAAGAAAGTTTATCACCAAGGCTGGTCTGTGTCTGTGATAGGATGTGCTCCTGACTAAACTCCAAGTCGATGTGCATGATGAGTGTTGTGGGCTTGGTACTGCTTTAGCGAATGGTGCAGTTTTACTGAACTCTGATAGGGCGTTTGCGTAATGCGCAACAGAAGGGCATCCGTAGTGTCCTGTCTTTCTGTTTTAAACAGAATAGATGGAGATCTGCGATCTATTGTATTGAATTTTCTTTGTAGGAATATTGTGATCCGAGGGTCGGCTAAGTCTTGGTTAGTGAACCGTTTTCTCTTTTCCCTCAATTTTGGTGTCTATTTTGTCACTGGTTTTGTCCTGTTGTATTGTTCTTAAGATATCAGAAGTTCAGGGATATTGCTGGTTATGATTACTATACTGCATTTCTTGGTTGAAATTGTTTGCTTTGCCTCCGCAGCCAATACATTGGGGATAGAATGAGCCGGCATTGCTCTTTTCTTTCAAATCCCTTTTGTCGATTCCCCTGTTCTATATATGTATGTGTGTACGTACAATGTACGTATATTATTTGTGTCCAGAATTTAGACAAACAGATTATATGGGATTTATCATCAATTTTTAGTTCATTTGTAAGAATATATATATCCTACTAGAGACCTCAAAGTGTCATTTTAAAGCTTGGTTGAACTCACAAGTTCCATTTCTTTTCATTCAGTAGAAGAATTCTATGACAGGCTCGAGCAATGCTGTTATTGGAACCCCTGATGCCAGACTTCCTTGATCGTTCCAGAAGTCCAGGGATATTGCTATAAATATTTGTCTATTGAACAAATAAAACAATGGTGACGAGATGCCACCATCTTATGGCAATACTCCAAAGGCTTCTGGGGATCTTTAGATGACATAGGTTTTCTAACAGCGTTGTGAGATAGATGTCAAGACTTTCAATAAAAAGAAACAGAATTAAGAAATAAAAAATAAAAAACAGAATTTTATGTCGATTACAAGGAGAGGACGATGACCTAGAGCCCAGAGGTTGTGGTGATTTTTGTGTCCTGTAAAAAGTCGTTGATTATTTGTGTTTGTGGTTGCTTACTAGTATTGTTCGGTTGTGTAATGCTGTTTGTTTCTGGATCATTCAAATCGATTACAAAATCTGGTAAATAACTGTCCTTATATATAGTTGGTACATGTAGTGTCACATGATTGTCATCTATCTGTCACTAGTCCTGTGCCCAGGCTTTCAATTCTGACCAATCATGCCGATTTACTGTTGTTGTCATTTAACAAACCTCATAGTTCTTTCACTCCTCATCTTAAATTAAAATTTTATTGGTATATATTCTATGGTTTTGTGTATTGGTTTACGTATGGCAGCATGAGGTATATGACTATGACTCAATGAGAGGGAGATCATATCTGGACTCTGTAAGAGTCTAAAAATAGCATTGTTTTGCCTCTTCGAAATGCCCAGAAGCACGAGGACATTCCTTCGTCACCTGTGACCTGACAAGGCTATGGTCTAGCTCAATATTCGCCATTCTAAGATGTACTGTGACTTGAAGCAGACCCCCTTGCCATTAAATAAATCAGAAACAATTAATTACCTAGGTGGATGGCACTGCAACGTCTACAACTCAAGGTCACCGTGTTTGCCGCTTGCTTAAATCAGTGCTTTGTCAGCCTCCAGGCAATGAGGGCTCGGAGTCTGGACTCCTGCGGACTCTCAAATGTCGAAACCTTCTGGGCAGCACAGCCTCTCGGTAATGTCCGCTTTCGGACCTAGAAAAATCTGAACTTGAAAAGGAGACTGTGATTGGTTGTCATTCAACCCTAACCTTGGTTCGTGTGTACGGTGTCATCGTCCCTTTTCCAGGTCTTGTTCTGACCTCTTGTGAATCGCTTTGAACCCTGGAAATTGAAAGCTACCGAGTAAATTCTATGGCGAAAACAAGGTCCACATCGTCGACGTTGGACACTTCTCAGAGAGTGGACGGAGTTACAGACAGCGTCAAAACAGATGACCTCGTCAAGTTTAAAGAGGTGAGTTTTATCCTTTCTTTGCAATGCTTGATTGACAATGGAGCAGGAAATATCTGCAGTCAAAGGGCGCATCGATGCTGTGTTGAAGCTTGACAGAGATGTTGTTTCTGAGACTGTGCGGTTGCGTCGAGAATGGAAAAATGATAGAAACGAGGTCTGTGTTGATATGTTGAAAACCTCGCCTGTTTTAACTTGTTCGATGGATCGTATAGCTTCGCCATAAAATTGACCACTTCTTCAAATGCCCGCTTTGTTCTCGTTTAATGTTCAATCCTTATACGTATGTCAATTCTTAGTTTGGTCCGAAAGTCAATTGATCTATTTGCAATCAGACTTCATCCCTGCGGTGATTCCGTATGTTCAAGTTGTCTTCTAGTGGCTTTCAAAGAAGAGAAATCATTGTTCACGCACTGTGCATTCTATCCAAAAGAAGTCATGCGCAGGATCGTCGACGACTTGGACGGGGAACAGAATATGTTGAATGGTCATCAACAGTTGACCACTGTTTTCCATCCTTCTCGTTTCGTGCGACCCTATAAGTGTCCTGTTTGCGAAAGCCCTGTCCACATCCGGCCCATTTTGAACTTTTCTTTGAAGTCGGTGGTGACCGCCATCCATGGTGACTTTCCCGCACCCAATCCTGATATTTGGGACCCGTACTTCGTGCGCCCATTTGCGTATGATGGAAATTAATTTTTCTGTGTCTCACAATAACTCTATTATCTGGATTTCTTGAGCGCCATTTTTTTTCTTGTTATTAAGATACGTAACCCCTTCTCAGGTACAATATGGATGCGTGTATGATTGGGATCCTGAATATGATTGGCGACATTTCCGATTTATGGGATTTGTCCCGAATCTGATAGACAAAATCACGTGACTGACTATGTTCGAGTCCTGCTCGATCCGATTTTTTGCACAATTCCACCACCTTGCCTTGGATCTGAATCACTGGCTTAATCTATATTCACGTTCACCTGTTCTATGGAAGTTGCAGACGGCGAGTCACTTTGATCCAACCAAATTGCAACAAGCTTACTGTTTTATAGACAGCGAATGTGTCGTAGACGTGACGACTGACGACGAGGCGGCATACATGCCAATTGACGTTTCCTTGTCAGAGTCCGAGTTGGAAGCCAGGGTACGGTATTATTCATCCTGAGGGATCTATAATCAGACGCGGATTTGTTTTCTTTCGCAGCGACTCAAAAGTAAACAACGTAATCTCCGGGCGATTGAGGCCAAACTGGCTAAACATGAGGCAGTTCTTCAGCGGGAGCGTAGACGGGCAGAGTCGAAGGTACAGTATTTCTGGCCCTGTGGAATACCTTTCTTCATAAATGTTGTACTAGATTTCAGACATCGTTGAGGGGGTCCTCGAGTGTCCAGTCTGCCAGAGCGCTCTGTCAGATTTATATATGTGAGTTATCGTTTCAGTCATAGATTGTTGCTAAGCATTTTGTTCCAGTCTACAGGAATGTGGCCATACATTTTGCTGCAAGTGTCTCCAGGAGTGTTTTACTTATCAGAAGAGCGTGTTTGTACCGAATGATTTGGAAGCACAAAATCGCGAGGAAGTGGTGGAGAGTATCTTCGCCGATCTGAACACGAGTATAACGGAAATGAAACCCAGGGAAATCGCTCATCTTCTGCATCCATCTCAATTCGCGAAGCCCATGTATAATTGCCCTACTTGCCGTGCTGCAGTGCCTGTTCGTCCGACTAAAAACACCGTTTTGGAAGATATTGTCCACACCCTCCATGGACTTGATCGAAACGATGATGAACCCAATCCGTGGAACGAGCACTTTCCCTGTGTTCTTGATTGATGTTCAACTACAAGTTGAATATATACATCTTCGTTTCTCTGTTTGACTCGTGCGGTCTCGTGTTTGGTATGCGGTAGTCCTGCAAAATTTAGCGTAAACCATGTTACCAGTATCCAATAGTGGAACGGAAAAGAATGCAGTGATATGGTTATTTTTCTTTGTTCTTCAAGTCTTATTCATTTTGTTGACTTTTGCCATTGGGACGATGATGATATGTACCGGATAGAAAGGAGCTACGCGTTTCTCTATGACAAGCTGGACTCTTGTGTTATTATATCTCAATCAGTATATCATCATCGTTCACTGTAGTCATCGCCGATATGGGAATGTCGATGTCATCCGTCAGCAACCCGAACTTTCTGAGGTCTCGCGCCAGAGTCCGTCGATTGATGGTTACATGGAAAGTTACCGTCCTTAGTTTCTTTTTTTTTCTCTTGGATGTTAAGAGTTTCTTTGTGTTCGCCGGTGGACAACACGGAATGAAAACACTTGGTTATGTTTGACTTATTAATCGTCGTGTAGATGACACGGGTGTTCTAGCAACAATCCATTTCCAAACAGAAGTTGATGAATGACTTTGATTCATTTACTCGATTCATTCGTCATAGTCCTCAATAAACATACATTCTAACATAACGATGTATCAAAGAAAGGGTGGTGTGTCTGATCTTCCAATGGTACCCTTCTCTGAGGGTCTAGAAATGTCATTGACTCTACAAGATCAGCAATGTATTCCTCTTCGATGAGATCCTGTCGTGTGTGATGTGTATGTGAGTCTCGTTATTACCTTTTTTTTTTTTTTTTTTGATGTGAATGAGGAATACTCATGTTCAGATTCCCAGTCTGTAAACAAAATTCATTGATTGATGCTGATATACCGTCCGTTCGTGGGACTCCAGGATTCGAACTTTGGAATATGCCTTTAAATGACATTCGGATTGTGGAGATCATCCAGTTGGGGAATGGTCCGAGAATGGTGTCGTAGAGTAATGTCTTCTCTCGTCTATAATGTGGCCCGTTGTCGCAAACCGGAAATAAGGGTCGTCGTCTGAGCATTTCGGCGATTATACAGCCAAAGGAAAATAAATCGGTTTTGGTAGTGATACCCAGTCCTATATATCCTACATCGTTAGATTATGTGTCTTCTGGGTGCGGTCACGACGTATCAATACGTACCATACACCATCTCAGGCGGCTTGTATGGATCCGGAATCGACGTTGACACAGTAGCTGGGTCCCGTCCAACGCTCCCGTAATAAGAGATGCGGATCTTAGTAGAAGCGAGGAGATTCTGGCACACAAAGTGGGTCGGTTTGGTCAATCGTTTGAACGTCCGATGCTAGATCTGTGTTCGTACCCTGACGGTGAATTTATGAATGTCTGGATTGTAGAACGTTTCCCGTGAATTTCCATCAACTATCTCGATGTTCCCAGGGCACAAATCGAGCTGGAATATCCCCTGTTTATGGAGGTCTTTTATATGTTTTCAACGTGTCATGGATATACTCCCATGGCTATGACACTCACATTGGATCGCACGGGAAATCTGTTGGGTCATCTCAATGACGTGTCTTCGTGGAAGATGTATATCGGCGTCGTTTATAACTTCATCGAGAGTCCTGGGAGGTCCCTCAAATACCAAGTAGTGGTAGACAAGGTCGATGTGGTTATCGACGAGTTTCGAATGACTGTTCTAGGGTTACTAGACGGTTTTTGTAGCATATTTTGATCTACATACCTTTCTTCTTCCGATGTCGTTCGTCGAAGCCACCCGATTTCATTGTCCATGTCTCTTTCGCTTACACGAGACCGGTTGATGATTCGCATCACCCTTGGCATACCATTGGTCGTGTCCAAGACTCGTACCAACTGTCTATATCTTTCTTTATACACGCTTCTCTGTACTTTGTCTGTCACGAGGATATTAGGAAATAGTTGCTCTGAGTCTTGAGTTGATTATAACGTACTTACATCTGTCACATATTTTTTCTCCTCGGTCATATCTGCAGTTTTTTTTTCGTTTTGAATGTCCCTAGTCTTCTATAGGAGAAATGATACCTTGGTGGAACCATCATCGACCATATGATCTGTGGCATGATATCTTTCGGTATTGTTTGTCCATTGGGCTTGCGATCCTGGTTTATATAGCGTATCGCGTTCGTTCTGGCCTGTGTTTGGAGCGTCAGTCCATGTCAGGATCAAACAAAGAACTTGTTGCTTCGAAGCAATGTTGGCAAATAAATGTAAACAAAGCTTGTTGTGGTTTGATATCGGGCCAAATATGTAACTTGAGGACATCCGACATACCCTGATTTTTTGTTCAGAGCCATCTGGCATACGCAGACTTTGGGTGTTATTTGCTTTGAACCGATCAACTCAACCCTCTTATATGTTGTCATCGATTGGTATAAAAGAGATTGATATGAGTTGGGAGTTCAGATCGTTCTCGAGACGCGAATTTCTCTTGTATATTACACAGGTCAGAGATAATGCCAAGTGATATGTCTTCGGGTGGATCTGAACGTAGCTCGTAAGATCGTATCCCTTTTATATTTATACGAACTCAATATTTGCCTTTTCCCTGTCTAGCGCTGTCAATCTCTATGTAGGCGACGTCATTGGCAACGAATGTGAGTGTTCTGTCTTCACTGTGGTCAGAAGGGATGCATAATAGATACTTTTAGACAAGCTTACGCGGTTCATAAATGCGGGCGGGTCTTCCGAAGTGTGGCAGGTCAAGAAAGAATCCGATGGGAAGGGTGCTGCCGTCAAGGTAATGTATTCTGTGGGGAAGAGTGTGCGAGCCTTGCGAGCCAAGTTTTTGAGTGGATTGTTGGGCGGTTTAGCGTCCCTTGATGTTGGGTACGAGGCTCGTCCGGTTTTTATGTTTATCGTTCTCTTAATAACGGAAGCCTAGATTATTTTCACTTGCATCAGGGATGACAGTTCATGAACGTCATGCCGTTGTTGTTTACGAGCTCCTTGGCATGGATTTACGGAGTCTTCTCGATAAATCTGATATGTTTCCTGTGCCATCGTTTCAGCTACGGGAGATGCTGTGGCAGATCGGCAGGGGTGTTGCATGTGCGTAGATCTTCTTTTAAAGGATTATGGGTAGTTGATCCTTATCTCTGCAGTCTTACATGGGATGAGGATCGTTCATACCGATATCAAACCGGAGAATGTCGTTTTAGTTGACGATTCTACTGTGTCTGTCCGGGATATACGAGGGGACGGGACCGTCTATGACAAGGTTGACCAACGTGTTGTACATTCAATTTTCTCTCGAGTGTTGATTCCTTGTTACAGCGTATATTGAAGGACTGTAGAATCAAGATCATCGATCTCGATGAGTCTGTAACAAATCCAAAACATCAACATTATTTGCCTGGTACTGTGGGATATCACCCCCCTGAAGTCTATAGTCGTGAGTCAACCGCCAATCTCACTTTGCCTGTTTTTCTCAGAGTATGTTTCAAGGGAGTGGATGGAGCTTCCCAGTCGATGTATTTGCGATCGGGTGTTTAACATTCGAAATATTCACAGGATCTCCTTTACTCCCTTGGGCCGATGGTGTTAGGGATTATCTGTACTGTGTGGAGAAGATCATCGGTAAATTTCAGGCGACCCAGGCGGAGGATATATGCCTGGAAAATCCAAACATATTTCGGGATGAGACTAAGTCCCCAAAGGTCCGGACTCGCGGAATGGACTCGGAAACAAAAGATCGTCTGGACATTCACATACAGAGTACTCTGCGATATAGAGTAAGTCGACATTTTTTTCGTCTTTTTATTGCTTGCCTGACATTAGGCTCGCAGAAGGCCATGATTGAAGCAGACGTCAAAGAGTTTATCGGATTGTGTGTAATGACCAATCCACGACAAAGATTATCCATTGAACTGGTCATGAGGCATCGTATCTTCACCAATTTCTCGTCGGGTCGTACAGACTAGACTACCCATCAACTATGTTTGTATATCCTAAATTTCATTTGCCCTTCTCCGTGAATGTTATAGACTTGTCGCTTCCTTCTGTTGACGTTCTTTGTTGTGTTCAGCGAAAACACTCCTGTTTGATGTCGATTTTCTTCATTGTCGGTGTCCTCGACGACGAAATTACTATTGGAGTTCGGTGGTACTGTGTCGGTAGTGTACAAATAGGCGGACACATCTGTGTAGAACAAGGATTGTTCGGATAGTACGAGAACCCGATGTTTGTAGCCACTGTACCTCGAGCTAGTTGCGTCGTGATGTTGTTATGGGACTGAGGCTCTCTTCTCTGGCTTACATCAACTCGACTTCTTCTACTCGATGCTATGTAGTAGGTGATAAGTATACTTAATTGAGTGCCATTGAAACCCGTACCGCGTCCACATGGATGCCTCGGAATATGGACATTAGGAGCCCGTTTTATCGGTCTTTCTCTACCTTTGTGTCGGGAGGTCAATCATCAGTTGACCTAGTTCGGAGAGAGACAGACCAGTCGACTCTCCCTTTTCCTCTGTTGTTCTTGTCTCGAAAGGTGATGGTAACGTGATTCTACCGTCAATCCGGCGAGGGAACAGGTGAAACGAAGGGTAAGAGCCATGGCTCATGCTTGAGGGTGGTTGGAAGAGACGACATTGCTTGTGTTCTATTCGTCTCGTTGTCTCGGAGTACGGGGTGATCGTATCGGGCCATAGATCTCGTCGAGTCCCGCAAATTTCTGTCCTGGTTGCCTACCACAAGCCTAGCATGACATTTGTTAGACTCTAAACAAACAAAAACATAGTGATGTTTACTTCAAGTTGTGGGGAAATTAATAGTCTTTGGTGTTTGATGTTTACCGGTTTTGATTGGCGTTGAGTACTCTGAATAGCGCGGAGCACAGAGTTCGCATCGCGATCTATAAATACATATCGTGACGTAAGCAGAGATGACGGGGTATTCCTGCCGGGGACCCCCTCCGAGAAACCACCACCACCACATTGTAATTAAATTATTTGATGTTTTGTTTTGGAGTTTGACGTGTATGTATTGCTCCTTCATCGGATTCGGATATGGCTTTGTGTCCTTTTCCATCTCACATCTCAACGTTCAACGTCAACTTTGAAGCGTTGTTTTTTCTCGCCGTCTCTTTGTTTGTTCGCGTAGCTGAGCAAACCTTTTCTCGATCTTGCTCTGACTCCGGTTAGTCCATGTTACTCGACTTTGGTGAGTGTTCGTTTTGTTCTGTGTCTCACTCCAGTGCACGGAATGCTTTTATACTGGGTCATCCTAGGATCGAAGCGTATCGGTTTTGCTTCGCAGTGACATGACTCTCAATCGTTTTGTTTCGGATGGCTTATCTATACCCCCGTCTATGTTGGTTATCAATATTATGTCTTCTATCCTCTTTGATGACTGACTGGACGATTTAACAGGTTTCGTCTGATGCAAGAGAGGGAGCTACACAGTCAACATCAACAGGACATCCTTTACATGATGCAACGCCGTGGCGTGTTGGTAGACGCCGTTTCACTGCAAAATCCATCTGATCAGTCCCGATTTGTTGTGAGTATATCCTTCTGTCATCGGATTCTCGATGCCTCTACATTATGCGATATGTATGTCATAGAAACAGACCCCCCCGGTCTTTACAAACCACGTTGCAAGAGATGATCTGCGTCAGAGTCCGTTGGACATCAACTCTGTATCGGTTCAGGTTAGTTGCTGTACTCGTGTTCAGACATAGTCTGATTGGGAGGCTTAGGACGATCAGTTGAATGATAACATGAAAAGGCGTGATCCCGTCGATGTAGTGGGTGACATTTTCTCTGTGAGCGATCGTACAGTGCTCATAGTATGTATCATAGACGCCAATCAACAGGATGGGACTGGTTGACGTGGGTCTGAATGTCAAACCAACTTACTATCGACCACGTTGTTATAGGCCTGACTATGGACAAACCGATTTGCATCAGACCGCCTCCAGTCACTCCTCGGTTTCTGATAGTGGGTCTCCACATCAACTTCAAAGCATGCTTCAATATGGCATACCCGATCCTCCTTCGTCTTTATTTTCCCTCGTGGCTCACTCCAATCTGCCTGCTTGAAATGGCTCTAAGATATATGTAATGTAGCGTATGTTGTGTTTGATATATGTTTTCGTGCGAATCTATGGTCTCGAGTTGATATAGCACAGTCCTGATGTTTGTTCGATTCCAAAGCTTGGTGTTGTTCTTGGACTGGACGCGTCGCAACAATACGCAAGTTCAACTTCTGTGCCATGTGGCATAGTTGTAGGCGTACCGCAGGCACCTCTAGATTCAGAAACAACCAGTTGTTTATGGAGATATCTTTTTGCGGAATAGTTGAAGGCCAACACTTTCGGTCATCTTCCACTGATCCATAAGGTTTACGTGGTGTATGCGGGCATTTGTCGAAAAGATATCCATGTTAGCAGTAGGTCGGTTATTGTGCAGGACTGTAAGTGTGACGTCGAAATGGATAATATTTTCAGAGATAGTAAATAAATAAGCTGTCGATTCTTGACTGTCTAAGTAAGCACATTCAATCTAGCGATATTCTAGAGGAAAAAAAAAAGTCTCAGCAACGAGCAGTGGCTCGCGAATCCTTGCCTTTTTGGCGGAGATTCGGGCGATTTGTGATGTCGGATAGTGTTGGTCTTGCTTCGTCGCTCTTCTTGTCGGTTAGATTCTCTGGGGATGCCACATGCCGTTTATTTGGCCAGTTCTCGGCGTTCTCGTCGTCGCTAGATGCATCTTTGCGTTTAGTGATCCTTGTGTGTCCTGTCATCTCGTGACTATTAGAGATAGAAGTAGACAGAAAGGAAATGAAATTTACCATCCAACAATGTGAGAGGGGCCCCTATCTCAAGAGGGAGGAAGTCGTCATCCAAAGCCGGGAAGAAAGAGCCATCCGATTTGTTCGTTGCTGTTTCAGGGAGTTTCGAGACACGCACGAACTCGATCGGGATGATTTCTGGCCACCAACAGTCTCCTGATATGACAAATCCTAGCTTGCAGGACATCCAAATCACGTCGTTGCGGTTGAATTGAGGGTCGTTGGTGTCTTCCAGTTTTCGCAAGACTCCGTCGGTGAAATCGTAGTATTTTGGCCTATCTGGGTTTGGGATTTGTTTGACGTCTTTATTGTCTTGAAGAGTTTCTGTAATCCAAGGATGGACATTGTAGGCAACAGCGTATTCTCCTCCTGCTTTCGAGTTGTGTGGGGTACGCTTAGCGAATACCTTTGCGTTGACGATATATTTGTCTCGGCCAAGAGGGTTTTTGCCATCTTGCCATTGTCTTCTTGGTCGGTTTCCTTTATTGAATCCTGGTTGTTTGGTGATGTGATCTTCGAAGACCTAATGGATAAAAAACGGTATTTTGTTAGGTGGTCTTGGTGCCAGAAGTGAGGATTGATGCTTGCCTCCATAGCATCCCATAACGTGGCATCGACTGACGTGTCAAACGCGTATGAAAACTCGCACTTGTAAGACGGGATGTTCTGACTGAGACAGCAACATTAGCCTTTTCTTTTTCTTTTTCTGTGGTTGCCAGACGTACATTCGGTCTATTGGGATGCCTTCGGGGGCCGTTTTGCCGTCAGGGACAAAATTTCCTGTTTCGAGATCGCATGCCCATTTCCATAATCCGACGTGCACCAATACCGCGACTTTGTTGTCTTCCTTGTTCATCATCTGTCCATGACGGATTCAGAACCATCAGTTTCTGTGCCTTAGAGTAGATTCCACGTACCATCCATCGGGATTGTGTTGTCACTGATCGGGCTACAACCAATGGGTCATCGTCCAAGATCGATTGTGCTGCCTCCGAGAATGTTATCTCGGTCGGACGGAATCTCTTCGATTTCCATGGTTGTAAAGCATCTAGAATCTCTTGAGTGTGTGCCATACGAGAAACTGGGAAATTTAAACGCTTCTTGCCTTTGTATTTATTCTATTCTGCAGTTGCCTGAGTAGGCTATAACTCCGTGTCGGGATGTCGATCGGATTAGACCGAGGTCAGGGCATCTGGAGGGTTTCCTGGTTGCGACGCTATTCTGGGACTTTGTTTGATGAGAAGATAGAGTAGTAAACGGAATTTGGGCTCTTGTTGTGTGACTTTGTGATGTTAGCATCGGAGTGTGTGCCATAAGCGTTATTGCCTAGACTCGCTAGCCAGAACGTTCAACTTCTGAGGTGATCTATTCAATGGCATTATTGTCTATTGTTGTGGTTATGTTTTGACGAACAAACATCAGGCGGGCCGCGATTGAAATAAGTCAGAGACGGTTGGTCACGAGCCTTGTCATCGCCACACAAATCCGAACTCGGAACTCGGAGCGATGAGCAAGGTTTGTTTGTTTGTGGTTTTGTGAGCGTCATGCCAAACCGAGTCTCAGTCTGATATCTCCCATAGTAACACTTTTCTGTTGTACGCTATTCGATCTTTGGTTCTTGGTATGGAACAGTCGGACCTGGATATAAGACCAGGTATTAGGATTGTTGTTTATCTGCTATTCTATGACTACTCCTCCTGGAGCAACGCGTATACTCGACAAGTCCTTTCTCACTTCTGTGATATGCCTCCCTGATGAGATAGTCATCCGCATCCTCTCATTCTGTACTCTCGAACAGATCCTTGCTCTCAACAAGGCATCCTGGCTTACTCGCTCCTTGGTTCGCTTTTACACTCGATACGTATGGTCATTCGAACGAAGATTCCGACTTTGGTTCACAAATGTGACCGGATTCCAAAAAATGCTATGCTCTTGCAGGGCGGTTGTGGCCGGTTCCCAGGCACTCCAGTTCTTTGATCGCACTTTCGATATTCACAGCGACTTGGACGTATATGTCTATCAAGGATATGTCAAGAATGCAACAATCTTCCTATTCGAGGAAGGGTATGCCTTGGGGGCTGTTTACGCGCGGCCAGATGTCCGAAACTTTTATGCGACAAAGATTTCGAACGATTACAAGAGAGGATCCCATGGGACTTCAGTGACTCTTGTAGCCAATTTCGACAAGGAGGAAGTCCTCTGGGACGGGACGTTGAGGAGACGGAGGGTCAGATTAATCGGCCTCGAAGTGACGCCTATAGTCCATATTGTCCACGAGTTTCATTCAAGTGAGTTACTCAACCTCGTTCTTTCTTCGTGTATTGAAACTAACGTCTGGGTAGCGGGCGTCATGAATTTTGTGTCAGCCACCTTCGCTGTCTCTATATTTCCCCGTTCAACATTCCTTCAGCGCAAGACCAAGATACTCCGCGAGAGTAAAAGCCCACAGGATTGGGATCGAGATTACTCGTCTCATGGATTTACTGTTGAAAGCGGAGACACAGACAGATCTGTAATAAAACCTCCTGAAGATATAACCCGCAGCACCCTTGACGGGTTGTCGTGGAAAATATACTTTAGTGGTATGTTTTATCAGCGAGAGTAATCTACCATAGCATGGCAAACTGACTTTTTTCGTCTGTTCCTTCTTTCTTTCTTTTATTCTTAATGTTGCAGGGCCTGTGACAGTGTTGAAGCGCAGATGTATGGAAGAGAAGTTTCTGTCGATACCGTTCGAGACCACGACGACTGGAATCGCAAGGGTCAACAAAAATATCGAGCAATTACCAGTAATGTCACGAGGTGAGTCATATTCCTACGAGGCTGTTGTGCTCTGACATTGAATTCTCGTTCAGTACCATGGGTGTGTATCAAACGCGGATACCCGATGGTATGTGGCGCCCATGGATCAGACGTTGTGTTAAAGGAGTGCGCAGAAGAGGAATAGTCACGTCGTTGTCTGTCTTTATAGTACATATCGATATAATGGACGGTAAGCCGGTCAATATCCATCCAACGTTCAAGGTCTTACTCCCATTAGACTCGGGATTTGGTTCTCTAAATCTCTTTCCAACGACGTCATGTTTTTGAGCCACCTGTTTGTTGCGCGTTGAAAGAGAAAACGTCAACTGTTTTTCGTGGTTCTTATAGATAGGGAAGATACAAGACTCACATACAGAGCAGAAGGACAACAAAGGGCGCTTCTGCTATGTCGATGTCTTCTGGGGTTCCCGAGGCGTCGTATTTCATGATGACGACGTTTCCGAACCATTGTATGTCTAAAATTCTATGAATTATAGAATTGATGGGACCGTTGTGAGGAGCTCTTGACGTGATGACTCTGTAGTCTGTGCCGATTTTTAAAGGGCTTCCTGGTACGCAGGTCACTCGGATACTCGACGCTCCATTGGGGAAGACTCGAGATACGTCAAATGCATCTGGGCCTCCATTCGGATATGGCGCAAGATGTACAAATTCCAGGTTGCCTCCTGTGGTTAAAACGAGACCGCGTTTGCGGCGATGCTATGTTTGAAGGTGGTAAGTAATGTGTTTTCTGTGCTCTCGTCTGACTGACCACTGTTGGTGACTCTGATATTTCAGCGACCCTTTGGGCTGTAAGTGGCTCTTCGTTGATCGTATAACCATCTTGTATTCCAGGATGCTTGGGCGGAGGGTATTATCAGCACCTTGGATCAGAGAAACTGGGGTATAGACATACCTCAAGCAGCCATGTTTGTTGTTGATTTGTGACGTTGACGTCCATTATGGCCCTTCCAAGTTTCTCGGTGAGCGTTGTTCTATGCTGTTTCTAGTTACGAGGAATAACCTTCCGTCCCTTTAAATGTCGTTTGCACCATCTCAATGTCTTCGCTTTTTTTCCTTGTTAGGTGTCCTCAATCCACGAACGTGAAATTTCTGCCGGAGGCACAGGTATGTAATTTGATGGTGGCATTCGAACTGCATTGAAGCGCCTAGACAGGAATTCATTTGAGTCGCTATTGCTTTTGTTTTTCCTTTTTTTTTTCACCTTTTGGATCACTCTGTTCTGATGTGATTACGGGATTCCAGTTATTTGTGATGGTTTACTCCTGCTCAAATGGACGTGCGCCCTCGTCGCCCTTGTGGCTACCTGTAGCGTTCTATGACTTGGAAGAAAGTATGATACCACAATACTCATGCTTACATCCGACATTTTTGTTTCAAATAGGATCTTCTAGTGGAGGGTTGAAGTTCTCTTTCTTTGCCTTTGTTAAGTCTAGGTCTTGCTCCATTCACGATTTTCTCGTTTGACGAACTGTTCTTTTGTCTGTATGTAGCGTTGTCATCGATGCATATCTTGCATATATTCTTTTAGAAGATTGCCCTTATGGGATATTTTCCTTTTTTGTGACTCTCCCCGTATCCGGACCTGAACTTATAACTTACTTGTCACGGTCAAACGGAGCGCTATCAATAGAGTGCTTCCGGGGCATTATACCTGTAAGGAATGTATCCTGTTCTGTGCGATGCGATTTAAATTGTGGCGCTAAACCTCGTGTTCACAGAGAAATGTAAATCCATTTGGTTTTGTATTATTACCTCGATCCATTCTCATGGTCGTGTCTCATAGTTCATTGGTTCGGCCGAGTTTTGGGATGGACTGGTAAGTTGTACCTACTAGCCTTAAATACTCAGACCGCTCACTGTTACTGTTTTAAGGGAGTACAGAGACCATCAATTTAAACCATTTCTGGGATGTAGCCTGCTACCAGGTTCTCGAAACATCAGGGCGGGCCAATAGCATCCCGATAGCCTCCTGTCATCTGTCTCGACAACACCACGTCGGTACTCCAGTCATTGCGCTCGCGCCGCATAGCATCGTAACTGTCTCTGGAATTGAACTAGAAATTTAAGTACATCGCTGAGTAACAAGAGTGAGAGTTTTATCTCGGCGTGTCATCAGCACGAGTATTTTACAGAGTGGTATAGGTACCGGCAGGAGCCATCCATCTATTAGTCCGACCAGCGATCGCGGACTGTCGGTTTAGTGTTCCTCCGTGATGGTCAATAACACACTTTATTCTACCAGTGGTTTGGATGCTAGATATTTTTTCTAGTCGTTTTGATCAGGTTTGTCATAACTACATGTGTCTCTTTCTACTTCATAAACCATGGAAACTTCCTTCGTCTTCTGTAGTCTGAGGTAGGTTGTACGCAGTCTCCATCTCGTGCTCAAAGTAGAGGGCTTTTGATTCTCCTGATAGTCAAGTTTTGTCGTCCTAACCGTGTATGATGACGACGGTGTCAATCAATCTCATTGAATAGACACATACCTGGCTTGATGATGTTCCATAGATCCGTGCATACCCAAGGGATGCTCTTAAATCGTCTACGGCGTGTTCGATGCCACGGAGCATGTTGTTTATGGGTCTATCCATATCATTGTATCTGAATAACTCTTTTTTTATGTGAGAGTAACGCTCGAGAATTAGAGTTTAAGCTAAGACTCACCTTCAGCGAAAGATCTTTCTAGTTCGACCATCTCAGTTGTGATCCTGTCCGCAAAGCTGATTGATGGCCTCCTCTGGAGATGGTAGAATAGTAGGGAAGTAAAATTGATATGTGTGTCTTGATCGATACTTATCCTGTTGTACGTGTAAGAGAACGAATTGAGGATGTTCCTGGTTGATATCCAGTCAAAGATATACTGAAGGGAGACCCGGAATAGACATTGTGTTAATATTAGAATGAGAAGTGTCTCTGAGAAGGGGGTGGTCTTGTCGTTCGACTGTTGATGCATCCATTTGACCTTCCTTTCGAAGTGCTTCAACGATACTACAGGTTCTACATCACTGAGTGTTTGATCTTCCTCAAAGAGCGATGCAAATTTGTGGAGAGCCTCCTGGTGTATATTCTCCCTGTTCAATTTGTCGGGTTAAATGTGAATGCTGGGTCAGGGTAGAAGTAGGGGCCTCACATCATAGATTGGAGTGCAAAGAAGCAACGTGCCTCGGGCGAGGTTATCCTCGTACTGATTGTGTTCAACAGATCCTCGTGTATCCTCTGATTAATCCTTGAAACTATTGTCAATGTTTTCACGGCCTTTTTATCGCGGTATGAGCAGGATCTTTCCCATTCAGAAGCGTCTTTGGATGTGTCGATAACGTCTGCTATCCAAAATGTTGATATGCCGTGTTTGTACGCACGCCATATCTATACCTCGATTAGATTCAAAGACACTTCGTAGTCAACATAATGGTCTTACAGCTTGATGACGAATAGGGAATAGAATGAATCGACGGGACCTTTTGCTGAGGAGTGGCTCTATGTCGTCCAGTGGGTTGGTTGCTGGCGTTGTTGACGTTCGATTATAGTGCGTGTGGTGATCTACAACCGAAGTTATTCCCAGAGAAAGTGGACTGAGAAAGAATGAGAAGTGCCTTTACGTCTGATTGAAATCATCGAGCGTGAGTGCCCAGTCAATCAATCTGGGATGATGGTTTTCTGATTCTGAGCGAGTTCTGATAACACTTGCGAGTGAGTACTACGATTCTGACATATTCACGAAAAAACGTGCTATATTATAGTCTTCATTACTTTATTCGATCGTTTGTTTGAAGCCAATGTTGTATTCCACTCGACATAAAGGATTGTCATCCTCCCTGTTTATTTATGTGGTCGCTATGTACTGGAGCAGCCGTGAGATGCCGACGTTAACCAAATAATGATGTGTGTGCATATGTGTTTATTTATATGTATGTGTCTGGTGTGCCGAGGCGGCTGCTGTCAAAGAACAATTTGTATGTATTTTGGTGTCTGTTTATTCGATCAACCCCAAGTCTTTGTTCCAAGTAACAATGATTCTATGTCGAAGGGGTCTCAAATGAGTTAAACTCGTATGACTCTAGCATGCCCTGGGTATAAAAACGGACTAGTTGACAGGCTAAGAATGTTTTCTACATCGTTGATTATGGTTTCGGTGAGGTTGTCTCGATTGGATGCTTGATGGATGTAACTGAAAGCGTGTCTTTTATAGGCTCGGAATACACGCTTCGGAGTTTTTGCTACAATATCCCTTGATGTTGTGGATCAATGTAAGCATGATACTCATAATTTCTTTCTGGAGAATGCTGATGGACCGTGGTCTGCTCACTCTTTTACTCCGACGTATTTGATGTTGAATGTGAATTCTGAACGTAATAAACGATCTTTAAACTTGACGTGAATCAGGTCTGCCTGTGGTTAGATATACAGAGAATGGGACGAAAAAGATCGCGGAAGATATGAACATTGTTCATTTGAATGGTAATTATGCATTTTATGACATTCGGGTGGATTTGAAAGATGTTCTGGGTTATATCGAAAGTCCGAATTATCTAGTCCTGAACGTCGAGCTCGGATTGTTTGTGAAGTGGTTCAGAGTACTCACTCTCAAGAATATGAAACTCGTGTGTAAAGCTCACGGTATTGGCGGTGGAAAAACGAAGCATGTCCTGGGGCGACTTATGTTTGAACACAAATGTTCTTCGGCTTGTAAGGATGTTTTGTATATCTTCAAGTGTCTAGCGCACCAGCGTCATAATGTTCTTCATTATTTCGAAGAACGTGATTCTCGATTCCAGATTTCTGATGAGACTATCCAGAACGAATCAGAGCCTGTCATTCGGGACATGTTGGTTGAAGAAGAGCCTCGAGATTTGAGGCGAGAGTCTTGTGAGGCCTATGACTTGAAAGATAAATCCGATCTTAATGTCCTGAAACCATTGGATAAGGATATAAAGGCTTCTGTTATTCAAGAGTGGAAAGAGGAGATGTCAACTGACACCCTAAGAATTGTGGTTTGTGCTGTGTGTGCTATTAGAACGACTAAACGAGAGTGTGTGTGGGTCCACGCTGAGAAATTGGAACTGACCGTGCTCCGCAATCCACTCCTCCCTCTGGCAACTCTTCCAAAGACATATGATGTTGCTATTTACCAGGGCGCTATATTGCATCCGGCAGGACTCGAATACCGGGATAGGTTAGGCCATATCCGTCTTTGTGTGAGATGTCAAAGTTCACTGAAGTCTTCTGCGATGCCTAAGTTTGCGCTTGCTAATTGGCTATATTATGGACATGACGCTCTACCGAGTACGGTTAAAGCTGCTTTTGACGAATCTAGTGTATTTGACAGGATGTTGATCAGCAGAGCTCGAGCTAACTCAATTACTTGTAAGTTTGACACTAGAAAAGAAAACGTATCGGATGAGTCAAGTACTCTCCTGCAACGAGCGAGGAAGGGACTACGTGGTAACGTATTGGTCGCTCCTTTGGACGTCGTCCGGATGTACAATATCATCCCCCCGTCGTCTAGTGCTGTGAGGGATACTATGTGCGCCGTTTTCGTTGGCAAGATTCAACCGACACGGGAAACATTGAAGCGGTATCATCCTGTCCTTGTGAGAAAGTCTCGTGTAAAACTCATGATTCAATTTCTCCTCGAGAACAATTCCCATTACACACCGTCCGACAGTCTTTGTTATAGTCAAGAGAATTTGGATTCGCTTTTTGGTGTTGGGGACGACTCGGAAGACAGTTTCCCTCTAGGTGTCCACATTGGTTACATGCCAGACAACGACGCGATCGAGTCAACAGTAGCGGATTATACGTTGAGGAACTCTGACCGAGATCAGGACGGGGACGAAGAACAATATGACGAGCTGTTGATGGAGAATGTGGGGTATACCGAGGGTGACAATTCTCCGTTGGCGTATTTGAGTATGAAAACGCTGGCATTGGAAAGGTGTCTTAAAGGGAATCCCTTCATTGCGTCTGGTGCAGGATCGCGAGCTGTGCCGGATTTTCATAACACGTCGTTGTTGACCTGGTTATTTCCTTGGCTAGATCCCTGGGGTATAGGAGGGTTCCACCACCCAGGTAGGCTTCCAAAGATTGGGATGGAAGAACAACTCCGACATCTCCTCATGGTGGTGGATAGCCCGTTTGAACGTGATCCTGAATTTGCGTTCGTGTTCTATAACGTCTGTCGGAAAGCGACTGTGTCCAAGAGTCTGCGATTTACCGTCTCGCGTAGCATGTACCGGAAAATTGCAGATGAGTTGTTGAGAGTTGATCCTGACGTTCTCGCTCGTCTGAATCGTGAATGTGAAAAGGACCCGTACTACAAACCATCAGAGGACAAGGAAAAGGCTGTGTTTAGATTGTTGTCGTCTATCCGAACTGTTTCTAAACACGTTCCTGGGAGTGATGGGTATAAGATTTTGATGAGAAACGAGATCCGTGGATTGATGAGTTATCTGGGAATGCCGACGCTGTTTATCACCTTGAATCCTTCCGATGTTGATAGCCCTATAGTACGTCTAATGAGTGGAGAAGATATTAATTTAGAAGACATCAGTCGGGGAAATGACTTATCAAAGTGGCAGAGGAGTCTTTTTGTGGCCAAAAACCCTGCAGCGTGTGCAAAATTCTTTGATTTGGTAGTATCTCAATTCATTAGGACTGTCTTGTGTTACGGGAGAGACAAAGACGGGCTTTACGGAAGATGCATAGGCTACTATGGTACAGTGGAAGCACAAGGGAAAGGCACTCTTCATTGTCATATGCTTGTCTGGCTAGAGGGTCATTTGCCGCCACAGAAGTTAAAGGATGCCATGTCAGCTTCTCCGGAGTACAAGGACAGAGTACTGGCGTGGTTGGAGTCAGCTATCAAATGTGAATTTCCCTCGTCGCTCGGTGTAGAACAGCAGAGAAGAGAATATCCTCGGCGAGTGTTGTGTACAGAAACAGGGGATCCTCATCCTGGGGCTGTCCTGACACCGTCTATCACAGACTTCGAAGAACCCGATATGTTTTGGAAAGAATACAACAAACACCTGGAACTGTTGATTCATCAGTACGCGTGGCATGATCATCAAGCGACTTGCTGGAAGTATTTGGAGAGGGGCCAGGAGAAGAGCGATGCAAATTGTAGAATGGGGATGGATGGAGAGACTCGAGAGTCGTCTTACGTAGATCCCATCACGAACAAGATTAGTCTCCGTAGACATCATCCGAGAATTGCTCCATACACTGATGTGGTGACGTATTTAATGCAATGTAACACAGACGTCAAGTATGTTGGTTCAGGCGAGGATGCGAAGTCTTTCTTGTACTATGTCACCGATTATATCACAAAAGCGTCGTTGTCTGTCCATGCAGGTATGGCCGCGTTGTCGTATGCACTCGCGAAGGCATGTTCAAAAATGTCTGACGGAACAGGTAAACTGTCGGATAGTCAGGCTGCAGGAACAGTAATAACCGCGGTCAATAGCATGATGGGCAGACAGGAAATTTCCCAGCCACAGGTTATGAGCTATTTGATTGGAGGTGGTGACCACTACACATCCCATAAATTTGTCATTCTTCAATGGGGTGCTATCAAAAATGTCGTGCTGGGGATTCTTCATCCTAAGTCTGAGGACGGCGACATCAATGCGCAGATGGTAACCGACTATACCGATTACGCGGGTACTGAGTCGGTGTCCCTGGTACTTGGAGTGAAAAGTATTAGTGTCTCCAACCAACATATGGATTACATATACCGCTCAGCTGATATCAAATTTGAAAGGCTTTGTCTCTATGATTTCGTTTCATGGACACAGAAGGTTCCTTCGGGGAACAAATCTGGTGTTGAAGTGGGGTCTTTCAGCGACGAAAATCACCCTCAGTTTGGTACCCATCACTTAACTTTTCGTCGCAAGTTTCTTGTACCTGTGATGTTGGGACCTTCTATACCTAACCCAGCAAAATCAGACCAGCTGAAGGAAGAGTGGGCGAGAGACATGTTACTGCTTTTTAAGCCATGGCGAGATGTTACTGCGTTGAGAGGGCAGCACGGAACCTGGTCTGATGCATTTACTGAATTCGAGTCACAGTTGTCCGATGTCCATAAAAAAATCGTAGAAAATATGCAGGTGATGATGGATTGTGGCGAGGCGAGAGATCGACATCGGAACCGTTCTCGCGCAATCCGGTTAGAAGACCAGACGCTAGTTGGATTCGACCCCCCTCGAGACGACGAGATACTTGATGATGGGTTGGATTTCGAAGAGTTATACAATCCATTCGAGTCGTTAGACGAGGACGCAGAAGGTGAATCATTGACGACGATACAAACCACAGATGGTGATATACTTACCGCTCAGACATCCAGGTTGTTAGACATGTGTTTACCGATAAAGATGGGTGATCCTGGTATGCAAGAAGTTGACAGTATTTCGAAGTTGCCATCTCTACTAGAGGAGGATGACCTCGTTGATATAAGTCGTCATTGGAGTGCCATGCAACTGAAGAGGAAACGACGTAACGAGTTCACTGAAGACGAATCTTCCGACAGTGGGATCACTTGGAGTGAATCGGTTGAGACATCTTCGGGTATTGTGAAGCGAATGGCTTTGACTCGGACTAATGAAAGGGAATATGTATTACAGAGAGAGAACGTAGTCGCAGAGGACATTATTTCGACGATGAATCTGAGAAATAACGATAAACAGTTAAAGGCGTTTAATTTGGTGGCTCGTCATCTGATAGACCGGAAAGAAGATCAGTTACTGTTACATGTTGCGGGTGTTGGGGGGACAGGGAAATCTCACGTGATAAACTCGATAGTTATGTTGTTTGAACGCTTGAACAGAAGACATCAACTTCTTTTGGGTGCTCCTACTGGTATTGCGGCCGTGCTTATACAAGGAAATACATTACATTCTTTGATCAGAGCAACGCCGAACTTGAAAGGTGGTCAGCGCCATAACGTCGCGCCTCTCGTAGAGACCTGGAAGTACGTGAAATTCTTGATCATTGATGAAGTTTCCATGATCGGAGCACGTTTCTTGAGTCAACTTTCTTCTAGGATACAACAGGGCAAAGGAGACAATGCTGTTGATGCTGCGAGGCCTTTTGGTGGGGTGAACGTAATCTTCATGGGAGATTTTGGCCAGTTGAAGCCTCCGAAGCAATATGCATTGTATTCACATGAATTGGTTAACAATCCGTCTTTTGCGGAATCTAGTAATGAGTATGGCATTAGCTCCATGAACGGGGTATTTCTTTGGCGTCAAGTTCGTGTTGTTGTAGAGCTGACAAAGAACCAGAGACAATGCAAGGACTTGGAATATGCGGGTTTTCTTAGCAGGTTACGGGTTGGAAAATGTATCAACACAAAAGCCGTGTCTGATTTGGATTATCTCAAGGTCCGACTAATCGAGAACCAGGCATCGGATTTGTCTGTTTTGGAAAAGTTCAGGGATGCTCCGATTGTGGTAGGGAGCAAGTCTCTGAGAGATCTACTCAACATAAAGCTTGTAAAATATCATGCTAGACGCGCTGGTAGGACTGTTGTCATGTACCATTCACGCGATTTTGTAAACAGATGTATTGCGAGTGGGCGTGTCAGACGGTTCTTGTGGGATTTATCTTCCAAGGTGAATAGAGAAGCGTTCGGTAAGCTGCCTTTGTTCATAGGGATGAAGGTAATGGTGACAGAGAATCTCGTCTTCGACAAGGGTGTTGTCAATGGATCTGAAGGTGTTGTACGCGACATCAAATATGAAGTTGATGAAACGGGCAGACGTTATGCCAAAGTCGCTTATGTCTACATTAAAGGGTGTGGGATGGACATTGAAGGACTTGAGAGAGACGTTGTACCCATTTTTCCAGTTGTCACTAGAATAGATCATGGGTTAGCGACTACACGTCTGGGCGGCAAGAGCTTCTCAAGGAGACAGCTACCCCTTGTACCGGCTTATGTGTACACAGATTTCAAAAGTCAGGGTCGTACACTACCTTATGTTATCGTGGATCTTGTTACAGCTCGCGGACAGGGCGTGTATGTGATGCTATCTCGAGTGAAGTCTTTGTCCGGTCTACTCATCCTTCGATGGTTCCCTCCGTCGAAAATATACCATCGACTATCCGAAGAGTTGCGGAACGAACTTGAACGATTGAAGGAACTTGAAGTCAGGTCGTCTTGTGACTGACATAGTCATATCGATTTGGTTTCCTTTTGTCTCTTCTCCTCGGGTTTCGCCCTTCTGACCTTGCCCTTCTGACCTTGCTTCTCCCCTTCCCCTTTGCCTTTCAAGTCGTTTTTCTAGATGAGAACGATGTTTGGTTTTTGATTGAGCTTCCTTGATTGAGCTTCCTTATATTAGACTAGAGATAGAAAGATATGTGACGCGTTTAGTTGTTCATGTATCGTGGGTTGTTACCGCACGGCTGTTTTCTCGTCGTGAGCTCGTTCTATCTTTACGAGCCGCAAATCGCAGGATGGTTTATTGATTATTGGTTGTGTTTATTATGAACCAATGAAACAGTACAAGTACCAAAATATTTGGACTTAATGTGCTGTTGTTTTGAACGACTAGGAGCGATAATATCGACGTGCGTTGACGACGCCGATGGGCTTTAATTAAATAATAATGATAAATAAAAAACATGGAGCGAAAGGTTATTAATAGACTGATCTAGATTCAAGTATATTTGGCATGAGGAACAAACTGAGATAAATAAAGAAAGTCAATATAAATAAATGATCGATCGTCCCTGATGACGTAGAACTCATCGTAATTCAAATCGTAACTCGTTGGTTCGTTGCAGATTCTTCCTAGACGTAAGTCGAGGTCAGTTCAAGTCTCTGATATGGCCTGTATTTATCATTGTACCTCTTGGAATAAACACCAAAGACTTCAGATATGTTAGACGGCTGGCTTGTTGGTCTTTAATTTCATTTAGGAATGACGCCGCATGCGATGATACCTCGAGTGCTGAGTTCAAGTGACGTATCCGAATACCAGAGTCCATCCAGTTGTGATATCGACCGTCACTGGATCAACACGACAGGTAAACGGTTCCTTGTCACACATACGAACATTGATTGATCCGTTACTGTGACAAATCATGGACAGTTATTCATTGATTGCAATTTGGGAGGCTAACTGAATTCCTCTAGGAGCTTCAGTTTCTAGAAATTGTATATACGGGTCTGTTTGACATGTACTCTATATACTCTGAATAGTACACTCTAAAGTTCATGATTCAAGAAAAGGTCAAGGGGATTGGTTGCCTGTATTCTACCTCCCAGAACAATGGACGGTCGTTGAGACTTTGTCCGAGAAGAGCCCATTCAGCGGACGTCATGGTAGGTCTTTGTACCATTCCCCATTCATCAGTGTGTTGTGTTCTTGTCCACGCGATTGTGCCAAACGACAGGCGCTCTAGAGATGGTCTCAAAATACCGGCTTCTCTGACGTGCTTTGCTTGTATTTGCATGGCAAGGTTGTCAGTGATCTTCAAGAATTCGGGACTCATGGCTGTCACGTTGTTGACCCCAATTTCTTGAAGGTGTGGTAGGACGATAGGCTTGATAGTCAGGATCTGAGACACGTCCTGAAAGTATTTCTGGTTTAGGTAATCAGAACGAACCAAAGAGAGTAGACTTGTACGTACCATTGCATTGATTCCCGGGCCTCTGATCAGTAGAGATTGTAGATTCGGGAATAATTCTCCAACGCGGTGAATTGAATGCGCGATTGTGGTATTCAGATGCCTATGAAGTGTAAGCGTCAGGTATCTCAGAGTTGAGTTTGTGTTTCCGGGGCCGCGCGCGACAACGTAGAAGAGGTATTCGAGTTCTTCGTCGTCGAGTTGCTCTGCTACGTGCAATGAGACTATAGCATGATATGAGAATAAGTCGAGTAATCTTATGTCTCCGTGAAGATTGAAAGTCTTGAGACTAGGAAACACTTGAAATTCGGCTGGTGTTAAGGAGATTGGTCTTGAAGCGTCGAGGTTGTCCCCAGAAGTCATGATTGGCGGCCTGTGGCGAACGGAGGCCCGTCTTAATATGTATCGAAGGAAAGGCGATAGATTCGCGTGGATCGTCAGGGTCAGGGATTCCAAGGCCTCGAGTTTTGGCACTGCGTCTCTCAAGAGTATGTGTGTGAGGTGAATATCTGCATGGGACGTCGCAGAATAATTCAAAGACTTCACATATATCCCGTAGCTCGCTTGGGACTCTGTTATCGTCTTGAAAAATCTCCTGGCCTTGAAGTCAGCAACCGTGATGTGACGATAGAGTCTCCTAGCTGCCGTATCGTGGAGGTCCCTGCAAGAGCGTAATATTGAGTGTATGTCTGGCGTTGATAGATAAGAAAGAATTTCGTCCACGAGTTCTCTCGCAATGGCAGGGAGCGTTGGTTCGTTACTGTTGAATGGTTATTCATGGCATATGACAATGAATGAAATATGTGATACATGCCTACGCGACATCAACCGTCGAACAGATTGTTTCCTAGGAGGGGGTAGACAAACGAAGTTTATTCAGTTCATGACAGATATCTTGTATATTTGTAGCTTTTTGGAACACATCCCCAAGCTCTCAGTGTTTCTAGATAGTAGAGCAATGTTGACATGTCTTGGGACTACGAACAGCTGAGAGGATAGTTCTCATGATGTTGATATTGAAAAAACAATCACGCTTCTTAGATTGTTTGTTGTGATCGTGTATATATGTGTGTAATATTTGGCGCAACCAAACAAGATGAACCTGTTTACTGACTTATGGATTGTTTCGCCGTGCCTGTGGGTGGTGGTAATGGTGTCATTGTACCGGGTATTTATTAACGATACTACTCAAACACTATTTCCCAGAAATATTCTGTGTGGCGATCATGGACCTACCGATCTTACACGTCAATCCACTGCCCTCGACCGATAGTGGCGTTGAGAATATTTTCCTCGAACAACAGAAACGTGCTCGTGGCCTCACCACATTTATGGTTTACCCTTTCCCATCCAAAGTCGTCGAGGTGCCATAGTAAGTGTTTCTGTATCCGTTGTCCTTGTGCTGGTGATGAACAGAACCTTGTCCGATAGTCCGTTGGATGCCAAAGGCCATCTTCTCTCCCCAGAGCTACTCCAGGCCCACGCTCGAAGCCATGAATTCGATATGCCGCGCTGTTTTCATGGGGAGGAATCTAAAGTGTTTGTCATTCCCGATGGTGGTGAAGACGATGATCAACCGAACGTGGTTCTCGTTTGCGGTCATTCTGCTGACAAACGCTGTAAATTCCGCGTTGATGTCACCAAAATGTTACATGAGATCCCGGCTATTCCTTGCCGTCAGTACTGCTTCTCGCGTAGTTGTGAGTGGAATTTTGGATGAACATTCTTGTATTTTCACTAACCATACATCGACTTAGCCCCTGCAACATCTATGTCGTCTGTCCGTGCTTGGACCCCTGTGTCTCTTCCTTCAATTGAATACACTTATAAGCGCCCCAGGACAAGTGACTTCGATGCAGACTCGGTCACTGGCCAAAGCGTCGTTTCTGGTGGAGATGCCCCCATCAACCATGAACTTCCTGCAAACAATGATACGGTTTCTTCTGCCTGTAACGAACAGAGAAAGAAACCGTATGGTACGGACAACCAACAAACGGAAACTGGCCTGAAGAACACTGCGATTCAAGTCGATCATTTGGGTCCCTTGCAGGTTAAAGTCGAGGCATTCCCAATGGGACGTAGCTCTCGGCCCGTTAATCCGCGTATTAGAAAAGTACGCGAATCTGCTTCAAGTGAGTACAATGTCATGAAAAATGTGCAGGATATACCGGCTTACTGATATATGTATTGGGTTTCTGCATTATTTGGGATAGCTATATACGACGAAGACGTATATCCTCTGAGAGCAAGACGAGACGGTACCTCTTCGCTCATTTCTTGCATCGATCCTAAAACTCACGAATATAGTCACGATTTGTTTATCGCTCAAATTATAAAAGACATCTGTGCCATCGGATACGATGCTATGGTATGTTGATACCCCATTCTGTGTCCTGTTGTCAACCTGTTGTGTCATTGTATTCATTTTCTGTCTCTAGACCGAGACTCTTTTGATATGACGTAGATTTGGTTGGAAGCAAAGGTGTTTTCTTCGCGTAGAGTGAGGCTATATTTTGGCATAGCACACTCTCTCAGCTGAATAAGTAGAATGGTCTATAGAAATGACCCTCTCTGAATATATCATTACATGTGTGTAAATATCTGGTGGTCGATGAGTTGGAGTGATTGTGTATTTGCCAAGCCTGTCAACATCGAGAATGGTGTAGCGAACAAGAGGTGGGTTACCGATGACCGAGGCATGGATGGGCCCGGGCAGGGTTGGAGACAGAGGAAATTTCTGGCACCTGTGCAGATGTAGGTAAGATGGATGTTGGGAGGGCGAAGGACACCTGCCCCAGAAACATTGATGAGATGAGAAGATGAACAGGCTATCGGCCCGACTGTGATTTGTCATCCGATCAACCCTAACCCTGATATAGGACTACACAGAATCCGCTCGTCGAGTCGACACGTCAAGTCCGCTCACTCTGCTTTTCGATTCACTCAAGAATGCATCGGTCTCCTTAGCGTTTCGGGGGGTCGAAGACTAGTAGACTAAGGTTTGCTTCCACTATTGCTACTGCCCATGCTCTTGATCATCAATATTCTCTTTTCTTGTTCGTTTGCTTTGTTCCATTCTCTGAATGGTCTACCCACCCTTTTGGTATCATGACAGAGTTTTGGCCGACATTCTTTACGCTGTCTTGTCTCTCAGGTACATACCAGGTGCTTCTCCTTGGGACACGAGCCTTTCTCACACGAGCCTTGTACTTTCATCTTCTTCAGTTGTACTGCATTTCTTCCTGGCTCTTGGTCGATGGCTTCAAACGACGCTCTTAGATACAAATCACTGAGGCCAGTGACTCCCCGGTACGATCATCTTGGAGACGCTTTCTTGGCGATTCTGATCAATTGTCCTGGTACGGCTTCTGGATTATCGTCGCTGAACGGACAGCAAAACAACGATCCACAACAATGTATCGAATGAATGGACAACCAGCACGAAGTACGAAAACTTTCAAAGAGAGGTGGTTGACAAGGTTGATACTGTACGTTCTTCTTTTCCTTTGAAATGGTATATAGAAAGCTGACATTCGAACATGATATATGTGAACGAAAGACAGGTGTTGAAAGGGGGTATGACCAGTGTAGTGAGGCTCTATGACCGCGCTGGGTGTCCAGTAACGTGGTGAACTCCTGTCAAATAGCAGAACAGCATCTAGCTTCTGGGCCTTGGTCACCCAGCCGCTGTTCATTGATCACAACCCCATTCATGGATACTGTTTTAAATTGATAACGATACATCGGAAAAGTCGGGATAGTGTCATTATGGCCTCGATTATAACTCAGTTTGAACTTTGAAACGACGCGCGTTAACATTGATTTGCTCTGTGTTCTATGTCATGGTCTCTAATCAAAGGTAAGAGGAGCATATCGAAGTCCCCAGAAACATAAACTTTCTAGAAGATATTCGTCGGGGTAGTTCCAGTCGTATGATCTGTCGTCGACGTCGACTGCGTTTACCAAGTCCCATGAATCTGTATAGGGTGTTCTTTTCCACATAGATCGTCCAAACACTAGGATGTGTAGACTTCGACGAAGGGTCCCCGCTTCGGTTGCATGCATCGTTTGAAGCTTCATTGATTTATCTACAGCGATGTTAAAAAACACCGGTTGAGTAGCCATTAGACGGTTGAGTCTGAATTCACGTAGCCTGGGGAATATGGTGGGCTGTGAGGTAAGTGTGTACGATGCCTCCTGGAAGGCGCAGTTCAGTCTCTTGGATTATGATGTTGTTTATGAAATACGCAGATGGCTCACCAGAGCGTTTGCACCAGAGCTTCGTAGACAGAGGACTTGTAAGTTTGGTAAAATTGCGTGAATCCGTTTCATGGCTTCTCCTACTGAGTTTCTGAAGGTGTTCCCGAGTGTGAGCATGAGTTCCGATAGGTTAAGAGAGGCACGGGATACCGTCCGAAGGAACCCGTCAAGTGATTCAGGAGACAGTTGTGTATACAACCGAATCGAGGTCACTGTCTGATATGTGATAACATCTAATAGTCGTAGGTCTCCGGCGAGGTTAAACTGTGTAATGGTCGTGGGGAACTCTGTTGATAGAGCGACCGGAATTGGGGAGAGGGGGACTGGGAAGGAGTTGGCGATGCCATTGGGTATGACAGACAGTGATAGGGTTTTGAGTGATAGAAACATCGGAATAGCGGAATGAATCAATGCATGTACTTCGGTGGTGTATATTTCACCGTGGTAGTGGAGGCTTCTCGTGTGTATTCCATAGTTTTTTTCGGATTCTATGACGGTCTTGAGCATCCGCTTCCCCTGTCCCCTTCTGACTGTGACGTGACGATACATCACCCGTGCTGTGATGTCATGTAGCCTGTGACAGGAGCACATGACGTTGTACTTGTCCTGGCTTTCGAGACGCTGTACGATATCGTCGAGTAGTTCGTTACATAGAGCGGGGATGATTGTTGTATTATTCCGTGTTTGTAAGCGTCGCATTGGCCTGGGATGGGGTGACTAACGCGTGCGATCAGACAAGTATAACGGTCAACGGGGATCAAATTTATGGTATTAGGGATTTAAATGTTGGGGTATCAACTGCTTCAACATGTTGCATACGTCATTACGTTCCCTGTTGCTTTGTATTCAGGGATATAGGTTGTATAGCGCTACGTCAGGATATAGTTGATTTGTGTTATTTTAAGCAAACAAACAAATGTGTGTTTGTTCGAACCAAATTTGTTTTGATGACAGTCCTTGGACAGTCCGAGGATTTGCCGATGGTCGAGGACTCGAGTTCAACAGGGACTCGAGTTCAGATCGGTCTTATCTGGTCGTTATCACTCAATCCTTCTCTGTCTCCTCATGGAATTGCTGTCCGATGCTACAAAATTAGAGAAGCGAGTGCGAACGTCACGAGGTAGAGACTCCGAATCTTGACACAAGGTCGGGTTTTCTGGTATACTCAACACCATATGGACGACCAAAACGTACAGAGGATGGTCTGTAAACACTTTCTCTCTTTTATTTTGTGTTCCCTCGGTTCTCGTCATGTTGTCTATTTTCTGTGTCCCTTCCTATATCATATCCTCGCCTGAAAAATGACCACGGTTAATATGGAAACTTTCCCTCTTCTTCCTATCATATTTGACGACTATTTTCCTCTCGAGAAGACATTTCAGGTTTGGATACCGTTCAATACATCTAAAAATAGAATTCGATCATCAATGACAAACATTACGCATCGCGTCGTCCACTGGGTGGTATACGACAATATAGATCAAGCCAAGAGATACTTTAGATAGAGAAAGAGAATCAAAGTAGAATATAGAGATATGAGGTTTAGATACGTATCCAGTAAGTATATAGTTGAATGGGGATCGGATAATAATCCAACTGAGGGCCGACTGTGCTCACATCAATTCCACCTCCCACTTGTGTTCACTCTTGGTCGGCAAACAGAAAAATCGACGGATGGAATCGAGTAATTTGCTCAATGTCGGGTTGAATGCGATGTATTTAGAATAGTATTGGCGGGCGAGACGTTTTGGCATGGGAACGGCGCATAAAGAATTTGGAATGACTATGAGGAGTGATGGCCAGTCTGGGTTACGTGGGTTGAGTTGATCCTTCTGGTAGCTGAACGCGTCGAGTTGGATGAGGGATGTGGCATCGTCAATTTCTCGACGGACGGTAGTGATATATTTCACAAGGAGGCTGTTGTGACCATTGACCACGAAAACAGTTCCTCGTTTGATGACGCGATCGGCCTTGGTAGTCCCTGCTTGGTCGAGTTGATCGCGCGGTACTCTGGTTTTCCATATGACATCCTGGAAGTAGGGTTCTTCTATGAAGGTGTCTCGAGGGATGTAGAGATATCGCGGCTCAGAGTCCCAGATACGTTTAAACTCCTTGTCTGTAAAGTGCCCGGGAAAAACTCGTTGAAAGCGTCTGCTGTAGGTCCGAACGTGAGCAAAAAGGTGATAGCTCGGCCTAGGGAATCTGGCCCTTCCCCCTTGATGTAAAATTTGAAGGGTAAGGCTTTTTGTCCCTGGACCGTCGAGAGGATGAGCAGGGCGCGAATCAAGGTTCTTTGAATACAAGATGTCTGGTTGGGGAGGGAGAAGAGTGTATAAATCGTCATAACCATCGTTTTTGGTGCGCATCATGCTATAGCTGTCCTCATCAGCATTGGTGGTACACACGGAAGAGGATCCAACTTCGGTGCATTTTTGAGTCGATACTGTCGAATGGGATGGATCAAATGGTCTAGCAGCAGGGGACTTGATGTCGTCGAGGGTATCAGCTGAGGGGGATGGACGAAACGGTTTAGAACAGAGAATTGTGCTAGCAGTGTCTGTGGATGAGGACGATCTTGTACTAGACATTGTGGACAGGTGCTGGCGACTTGGAAGGAGTTCAAGAAGAGGAATTTTGGGGCGACGTTCAAGTTGCGACATGATTATTCTTGGGTTACTCAGCCCAATACTGGTTTTTTGAATGTAAATTCTTTTAGGAACATTCTCATGGTTCCTGTTCTATCCCATCTGTCATGGTTAGTTTGGGTGGTGTCGTAAAACATTCCTGATATAGTCCAGTTTCAAAATTTGATTTCTATCATATTCCTGGTGAAATAGAACAGCATTGGATTCTCTCAAGTCTCTGATGTTGGAAGAGCAATTTGAATGAAGCAAACATTTTATGTTGTATTTCAATGCCAACAAATGCGCTATTCTATGGCCCATGGGCAAAAGTCCTGTATACACTTCATCCCAACTATTTGCGGCTAATGGCTCATACGGCGATAGTCTCGGATGCTATAGATATGTAAGTTTCATATTTCCAGTTGGTTGTTGCGTTAACGTACAATAATTTATCCTGAGTTGTGCATTGATTTCAAAAACTGAATTCTAACAGGAACACAAGAACGATTCCTTTGCACTGGTCTTGAATGCAGTAGGCGTCTAAAAAAAGAATTCAAGATTGAGTAAGCTATGACACAGATATGATACAAGCCTTGTAAATTTTAAAGAATCCAGTCTATTGAATGAAATATAACTTCGTTGTCATTATTGCATAAACAACACCCATGTCTCAGCTCCCTAATAACCCAACAAAAAGATGCTGTACAGGTCAAAGTTGGAAAGATAGATTTGTGTGGGTAATGTGGGTAAAGGCCACGTCTGTACCCCACTGCGTGAGTATATATGGGGTTATAAAATTGAGCGTTCAATGGGAAGATTGGGGAAAGGACGGCATTGATACAGTAAGACCATCAGACATTGTGTAACGATCAAAGGTCTGGGCCTGGACAGGGGCTTAATTCCCAGTTATATTAACAATTGTTTGTTTCTAAATTTAGATTTGATGATTGATGTCCGATCCGAGGACCAATATATGGTGATAGGGCTCACCAAAAGAGACATAATCTGTCCATACTCCACAAAGAGATGATAAGACGATACAGAGATACAAGCAAAAATCATGATGTGCGTCATAAATTATTTGGGTTGGCCTGTACTATAGTTTACTCCCAAGCTGGTTATTGATACATGTAACATGGTAGTATATATATAAATATTATTACTGGTCGGCGACAATTGCATAAATTGAAATTTAAAGGAGTTGAAGTTGGGTCGATGGAGATAATTGTGATGTTGTTTCACAATCAAGAGTTTGTGTCAATTATATAATCAATAACAAAGCAAAACAATTGCGTGATTATGTCTACAAGTGTCCGGATTCTAAAAATAATCATACATCAGATGAAAATAGTGAAATAGATGTGCGATTGCGGTGAGGTAGTCTTAGACGGAACAAGATTTTATAGTCGTAATGACATCAACATGGTGTTTTTCTTTGGTCTGTAAGACAAAACAAAATCTATTGTATGTCATATTTCATAGAACAACTAAAGAAGATATAGAACAATATTCCACGGTTGGTGTAAATAACTACTGAGTAGTGGAGTATAGAGTAAACGAATACCGAATAGCAGAACATTCTATGTGAAGGAAAGTAATCAGACTACTGGAAAAGAGTCGCCATCATTATACTCAGAAAAAGAACAGGGAATGTGATTTAGATGTTTTCGAATAACAAGAGTAAGAGTTGGCCAATTGGGGTGGAAAGGATGAAGTTTCCCTTGAAATTCTGTGAAGGCGTTGAGTTGAATCAAGGCGTAATCGCCTGCAACAGCGCGACACAGAAAAGCCATATAGCGAATGTGTTCGCTGACAACATCACCGATGTTGAAGACTGTACCCAGCGTAACCGGTTTTTGAATGTAAGATGAATGGACGTAGAGGCGCCATTTAGCGCCATGGAACTCGTGTTCTGGATGGGTCATGACGGCGTTGCCAGAGACAGTAATAGGCTCTGAGGTCCAATAATTGTGAAAATTTTCAGGGGTCAAGGGAACAGTGTTACACTCCCGGAAACGACCCTCCATGTCTGTGGTCATGTCCTGTAGAAAATCGTCTGGAGGGAATCGTTGCAGCCCAGAACGGAGGGACATCTGATGCAGCCGAGAGAGTTTGGCCATAGGGGTGATGTCGGATGGTAAATCATAGAAAGATAAAAGAATGTCGTCAAAAGGAATGAATGTTGTGTCAAGAACAGACGGGACACTTTTGACAAGCTCGCCAGATTCAGAATAGAAACGGATGCCATGTTGGTCACAGACTACTTGGGTGATGTTGCTGAAAATAGGAGGTGAATCTAGTGAGGTGGGGACAGGGGATAAGTCCGGAGATGTGGAGACGAGGAGTGAGTCTGGCGATGTGGAGACGAGGAGTGATTCTGGCGATGTGGACATGGAGAGTGAATCTGGCGAGGTGGAGACGAGGAGTGAGTCTGGCGATGCAGAGACAAGGAGTGAATCTGGCGATGTGGACATGGAGCGTGAATCTGGCGAGGTGGAGACGAGGAGTGAGTCTGGCGATGCAGAAACAAGGAGTGAATCTGGCGATGTGGACATGGAGAGTGAATCTGGCGAGGTGGAGACGAGGAATGAGTCTGGCGATGCAGAAACAAGGAGTGAATCTGGCGATGTGGACATGGAGAGTGAATCTGACGAGGTGGGGACGAGGAGTGAGTCTGGCGATGCAGAGAGAAGGAGTGAATCTGGCGATGTGGACATGGAGAGTAAATCTGGCGATGTGGACATGGAGGGTGGGTTTGAGGATACCAGTATGGGTGTTGTGTTTTGGGGAGGGGTAGATAATATGTTGTTGCGTCGGGAAGTTGGACGTTGTGACGCAGCAGTGGCAAGAATCATAAGTCGATAAAATGGTCTTTCACGATGAGCACGAGAGCGGGTAACACGAGGCATGATGCTTGAACAAACGCAAGAAACTAGAGGATGTCTATATGAACCAGTATGCAGCAGGACAGTATTTATGAATTTCAGCTCGTGTTCAAGCCTGAATAGCGAGGCTCAGGTTTTGATTGATTTAATGTGACATTTTGCTAAATATTCAGGTTTATCGATTTTGGTCTAGTCTTGTTATATTATGCGCACATCAATTTGAAATGTGGTTCCGCACAGTGAACGTGCAGGATCCCAAAAGAAAAAAGAGGGTGTGTTTCATTGAAAAAGGGTGACATTGTACAGTCTTGGCTCCATGTGATATCGCCTGTTGGGTTAATACCACGGGTCTGGTATCAAAGTCCATGCTGGATAGCGCCATAGACCTGAAACAATACTGGAATAAGTCATGTTACATATAATCTCAATCAATCTAGTACCCGGTGATTAATCTACAATTGCGATCAATATGCAAACAGCAATCATTCTCAAGTTGTCTGTGATTCATGTACAACCCATGACCGATCCTCGTTTTTGTGATCGATGCAAAAACGTCAAAAAACTGAATTCTAACAGAAACATGTGGAGAAGGTTCCGTTTGGGTATGTGTTCTAGTTTGTTCTTGGCGAGTTATTTTTAAAAAAAAGAATATGTGCGCAGACAGTACATGAGTGTGTACAGTCATAGAAGACTGCAAGCTTGAATTTGTTGATCGTCGAATGTCAGTTTCCAGATTCGAGATTCTAGTCAATTTGTAAGCCACTTAGTATTGGCTCGGCATCCACTTGCCGTCCCTCAGGGTCCCTGCGGACTTCCTCCGCATTGGAGCACGCTCGCCGCTCTTATGTACGCACTGGCGCTAGTGCTACCCATGTTCCTGTTGTTTGGACACCAATGAAGGACTGGTCACATCAATTACTGCTAATGTATTATTACTTGGCTCACTTTTAACTTTAAGTTCCTGTGGGATATGCTACTTTCAAACTGGCATATTTTCTTCTATTTATGTTTCTTTTTTTGGTTGATCCTGACTCATCGCACAGGTCACGAGCATAGGTATAGGTACAAGTAGCAACTGACATACCCATGTTGTTGACTAATCTGATTTGTCAGATATGTAATAAATATGCGCTACAATTTTTATGGTTTCTCTTTTCTGAAGTCATCAACAACTCCTCCTTCTCAAACGTCTGACTACTTCACCAGAGTGTATGGATATTGCTCTAAATGGCTTTTGTTCGTATTCATATATTCACTATATACAAGTGTACTACTGATAATGTGTGTTGTGAACAGTTCTCTTTGCAAACAAGTACCCTGATATACGGAATATGCACCAAGAAATTTTTTTTATCAAAGATTTTGTACCGGAGCAGCAACAATTTGTTGAATTGGATGAAATGGGGCTTTGGGACTTATTTTTTGCAATTGTAAAATATGAGTCTCAGTCTGACGAACGAGATAGTAACATTATAGTGAGTATTTAGATTCTGCTGTACGTTCATACTGTTGTTACATTACAGCTCTGGTTTTCATTACAGATGTTCCAACAACAACTGGAGAATGCTTGTCTGATACACCGATGTCTTCTCAGTCAAGGACTTGAAATTCTCAGCCCAGCTTGTGTATGTCGGGATGGGATCAATGACTTGTTTACTCCAGGGATAGTGGAGCACAGAGACGAAGCTTATGTTGGCTTGGTTGCAAGATACTCAGATATTGGAGTTTGGGAAGTTCTATTGGCAAAAAAGCATATTGTGCTAACAGCACAGCTTTTTCATCTAATGCGGACACTACGTGCAGGTATGCGCCTTGTAACAAGTGTAAGTATTTTTACTATTTATTTTTTTCTGTATGCTATCTTACATTTTCTGACAATCCAGGCATTGTCTGTTGTGCCAAATCAGAAAATCAATGGTATATCGGCAGCTATATGGGTCCATGCAAAGTACATCTCCCAGGCCAAGCCACGACTTTGATATCCAACACAGAAAAAAGGATAATAGAATAAATGAATGTCATTAGAATTAATTGAAAAAAGTCCTATCTTTGAAGCAATGTAATTCTTATTTTCTTCTTGATCTGGATAAAATAAAATGCTATGACATTTCAGTGTGATGTTGTACAGACAGTGTGTCAGAACAGGGTTTTGAATAATTGTAAACCTTTTTTTTTTTTTTTTGTAATCTTATTATTATTATTATTATATATATATTGATATTTGTTGGTATTTGTTGTATATAACAGGAACAAGACTGATTTGTATATAATCCAGATAAAAAATGTCTGGCTGAAAAAAAAAAATGCCCCGAGAACCACAACAACCATCTTTCAGCTTCCATCAACCTCTTCAACACAAGATAGCCAAGGTGTCTTGTGATCAAGACTATAGCTTCAATGGTGCAGTCTATGATGATGGCCTTATCAAGACAACAGGGAGTGGTGTTCAGTACACTGAAGTCCCTCTGATGCTCCCTTTATCATCAATCCCATCTCCATTCACATCAACAGAGGCATATAATCTCTTTGGGATCACATCAGAAATAGTGATGCGCCTACCTTACAACAACTGGGACAACCTCTCCTTTGGGTTCAGCACAAAAAGAAGACATGCATTATCAATCCAGGCCATATCAGAAACTATCCAGGCCATTACTATAGAGGACCGTGCTATGGCAAGATTTGCTGGCTATATAGGACAGTCTCGTCCAATTCCTCCCAATTACAACGATCTCTCACATAGTCAAAAGTGGGTTATCCCACAACCATTCACTGAAGAAGAGAAATTTTTGGCAGCAAGAAACACAGGCCTTCATTTGCAGTATCAATCTTTGCTAGGGTCATATTATCCTCTGAATTACTTTGGTATTCGTCAAGTTTTCATTGTACGACCAGACACCAATCCATGGTGTAGGGTATATCGTGGGACTAGAGTTATTTTAGGTAATGTGGTAGGGGATGGTGTCAACTATCATGTCACTCGGGTTAGATTCATTCGCCGTTCTTTTGCTGGTGTAGAAATAGTCGCATTCCGTTCTGATGGGTCGTTCTATGATGAAACAAGTTTGTCTTGGCCGCCGGTTATCATAGAAGTATTGTTAAAAAACCTAGATAGAGCAAGCTTACTAGACGAATGGTTGCCAGTGGTTACTGCCACTGGCTCTAGGTAATTAATTCACGGACGATGTATTTTGTTTGATATATTTTGTTGTTTTTTATTTATTTTTTATGGATAAGATACACGCCCCTGACCTGTCCAAGTACCGTGCCATGTATGTGTATGTGTATATATTGTATGTATTGTACTACCAGAGGCCAGGTATCGCCTACATAGGCAATGGCCACGTATGGATATTTACACATGTTGAGATCAGTGGATGGCCATATTTGGGAGGATAGTCATGATATTGAGATTTGTTCTCGACGGTCGTTCCGCTTTCCAGTTGCTGTTCTTGCCCACAATAACGCCCGGACCATTCTCAACGTCGTCCACCCCGACATTCCCTATGTTCTATTCTACTATCTGATCTCTCTCTTGTATTCATTCCTGTTTCCTTTCTGATCTTCCCCGACTCCGGCCTCGTGTTTACCACGTTGCCTTGTCTTTTCTTAATAGTAATCTGACAACCACCACCCTCTTCTCAACGTGTATAAAGCAAGCATTTTACCACTGTCAAAATGCATCGATTCCGGTAAGCTGAGTCCAGTTCGGCGTACAAAATACAATCACCTCTTACTCCCCATATCCCAAAGCAAAAAATCCGACGCGAAACGCGCTCAACTTTCCAGCTCTCAATACAGTCAGGATTTGGATGCACAAAACATCCTCCCGGAATTACCTCCCACAAACGATTTTCGCACGTCGCTTATTCTGCCAGAGTGAGTAGTCGGCTTTCCCCTGGTTTTTAACGTAAATTGTTTCTGACAAAATCGAACGTGTTCCTCTTTCTCGTCCACCCCAGTCTTTCTCGTCGCTTCTCCCTCCTACGCTCTCCCTCAGGAGACCCAGTTCCGTTAGAGCAGCTGCGATCGAGGTTAGCCGGCCAACGAGCGCGTGGTGCACCGAACCAGATCAGTGAAGAAGAGGAAGATATGTTGTTGGAGACTCTTGGGCGGCTGCGGTCAACGAAAACACCTTCGCCTTTACCAGGCGCATCTCAAGAGCATATATCTGAAGCCGAAGACAATACGAGAAACTCTGTGCAGTCTACTGGGACCTCCAGTGTCACATCATCGCCCAACGCGCGTTCGAAACGGTACAGCAACAATTTGTTCGGCTCAGGTCGCCTCCGGGATTACACCTATCTGAAGAGCGTGGCTTCCTCCAAGGCCTCGATTAGCAGCCACCGCACCGTCTCCTTAACCCCAACTGAAGCGTCGTCCCCCGCCTTAAGGCCTGTGACTCCTGAAGATAGTAAACTCTCTTCTTCGGCTCAGTCCACTCCCGACGATAGTGGTATTCGACCAGCTCCTTCTGTTCCTCCAGCACCATTTGGCGACAATTCTCATGCCATTTCTGTTGCAGAGTATAGGCTCCAAAAGGCACTGGGCCCCGCCATGCTCAAACGTGCGTCGATGGCTCTCGAAGAGGCAATCAAGGAGTTAGAAGATGAGGTTGAGGATGAGATTCTGCTCCCGCGCTCTGTTCCCATCCCCCGAGGAAATCTGGATCAACCTGCGTCCGAAGCAGTGGTTCGTTATGCGTATATCATCTTCGTTTATCCCCTGCTCATGTCACTCTATCTTCGTAGCAAAGAGACAGCAATGCCTCCAACAATGCGGTCCTGTACGAGGCTGCAATGGCTATATCCATCGACCAGACTATCCACAATGAGTTCAGTGAACGAAGACAATCGCCCATTCCAACACGCACCGTCCCAGGCTACGTACCTGGGATGCCTAGACCAATGACGCCTCGGGATTATGACATCGACGAACAACGATCACATTCCACTACACCCCGTGCACAATCGCCCTATACCGAATCTCCTTCATTGACCAACATTTCTACAAGCAAGATTAGACGCGAATCAATATCCTCCATTTCAAGATCTTCACCTATGACGCCTGTTTCTGTCGCACCCTTGTTTCTGCAACGAAGTACCAACGGACGTTATACCCCAGACGATGGTCATCGGTCAGGCGGTGGTGATTCCGTCGATGTTGATAACTCGCCAAATTCTTCTATTCTGGGGCGCCGGAGACCTGCGTCTCCGCTTTCAAGTTCTCAGTATCAGCCGATGACAGCAGTCACAAACCGACCTTCTTCTCGTCCCACAACACCTTCCAATGTTATATGGACTCCTAATCCCAACCACCACGGCAACAAAAGTAGTCAAAGCGGGCATAGTCGAAACAACAGTTGGACTGCGGACGCAGGCATGGATTATCTTGGATCAATGGATCGGCATAACAAACCCGGACCACGCATCCTGAAATCACCTGCATTTCCAGAGTCCCCAACTCTTGATTTCAGTTCGACCGCACCCTACTCTTCTTCCTTTGCCAAGGGGCTTTCCTTCAATGGACAAGAAACTGGAAATGAGCAACCCCATGCATACATTCCTCAAGTTGAGATAGGCCCTCCCATTCTAGGCGCCTCATATCCTCCACGGTCACAGACTCCCACGCAAATAAGTCAGCGATCGCCAATATCACCCACCTTCTCCAATTTCGACCTCTCCCTTCGCAATGGCGCGGGAAGCAGACGCTCTTCAAGGCAGAACCCACCAGCCTCTCCTTTCACTATCGGCCCCTTCCCAACCTCAGGATTCTCCCCACGTGCTAATTCTTCTCGTTCTTCACTGAACTCTGTTGGATCGAGTTACGAGTCCTGGGACGAACCCGATAAGGTCTTGAGTGTTTTTGCGGATCCGGATGAGCAACAGTCGTCTGTGTGGCATGATATCGAAAAATTGCGAACAAGCTCGAGACTCGGAGATTCAACAGATGAAGAGGAATGGGATCCAGAAGAGATTATTCAACGATACACTGGCCTTAAGAAGGAGGACATTGTTGCAGTCCAAGAGAGACTCATCAGTGCTGCATTGGCGAAGCCGCGTGCGCCGTCTGCCCTGAGACGACGCCGTCCGTCAACGTCGCAGTCTATCAACAGAGTAAGTTGCTACCTCATCTTCGGGCGTCAGAATCCATCTTACTTTAGTCCCAAATACAGGTTAACAGTCCTCCACCGCAAACAACCCCAGTCTCTCCCTCCTATGTTGCCGATGACAAGCTCTCCAAAGCCAGTGCTTTGCTCAATTCTGTGGTGGACAGCATCAATGAAGGACCCCATACTCCTACTTCCAATGATATATCTTCTCCATTGCCAGACGACCAAACTATCTCCCCAAATACCCGCCGGAATCGTGATTTGGCCCATGTTCTCTTTGGTACAGACGACGATCCAAAAGAAGAGCAGCCACCACAAGAAATTCCTCAATCCAATCCGAACCCAGAACCTGTATTTACTAAACCCCCACCGGCCAACAGTGAGACCGCCGATGCACAAGCACCACCTACAGCTCCTGCTGCCCCTCCTGTCCAAGCAGAATCTATTTCATCACCTTCATTTAATTCACCTTATCTACTCTTACGAAATCCTTCGACACCAAGAATACCCCAGACGCCTAAAGAGCAAGCAGAACTTGCTCGAGAAGTCCAAGAAAAAGCTGACGCGGCCATGATTGCACTGAATAAGAATCCATCACGGACCAATCTGGGTGATACATTGAACCGTATAACATCTGTTCGCAGAAAAGTGGATCCAAGTCAAATATCCTCGCCGACGTTTGTTTCAACTACCACCAGTGTGGAAACTATACCCCTTCGCTCTCCTTCAATATTGTCTCATAACACCGGCCCTGGAGCTTCAAAATTGGGCTCGCGGTTCAAAAAATTGAGGGGCTCATTGCGTGCCAAAAATTTGACTTCCTCTGGCGAGGAAACCGTAACACCTGAAACTTCGAAGTCCCCTCCGTCCAGTCAAACTGCTTTCTATGATCCTGCAAAGTTAAACCCACCTGGCGCGCCCAAGTTGTCTAGTGCTACAGACACAGGAAGATTCAAGGTACCAGTGCCGAGCCCTCCAGCATCTGCTGGCCCTGGGTTAAAGGGCTTCATGGCCAGGTTCAGGAATAAACAACGCATGGCTGAGATACCCAATGGCAAAGAACAATCTATGGCTCACACGGTTTCACCGTTGAGCCTAACTAGCCCCCCAGCACCTCGTCAAGCTGAACCCACAACACCGAAGTCGCCAATAACTCCCACTGAAAGAACCCGTCAATTGACACCTCGACCTACCGGTCAACCTCGTCCCATGTACTCCAGGTTCCCCCCTGCCAATGCGCCCGCTTCTCCTCCTCCGCCAACACAGGTTTCACAGGAACCTGAAACCCCTCAAGCCGATGCCTCCCAATCTGCAGCTGCCCTGGAGCAGCTATTCAGAGCTGCGAATAATTTGGGTCTGGATGCGAAAGATATAAACGAATTGCTGGCTCGCTCTGGTTCCACGTCTTCTCGTAACCTTTTGTCAAGGAATACCTCTGTTGCTAAGCCCAAATCGCTCCCACCAGATACCGCCCAACAGGTCGCGTATGTGGGTAGCACGAGTTCAGATCAGACGGCCACACCCACAAACTACCGAGATGCCTCCCTTGAGCAGCAGCAGCAGCTTTTGTCTGGCAGTGTGTCTGATGCTCGACCTGTCACTCCAGACGAGACAGTGACAAGGAAACCTTCTGCTAGGAAGGCCAATCAGCTTCGGCGACCGAAAGATGGACAATCTCCAAACGCTGGGAACCAGGTTCTTCGCAGGACCCTCGTTGTTCCAGCCGACTTATCTCCGGAGGATTTCGCTGCGCTTATGCAACGAAAAAATTCTGTCCGCAAGAAACGAGCTAGTATGACGTCAGTCTCCAGCCGCTCAGTGCACGATCGTGCGCCAACCCCTCCTCCACCCAAGTCGGGCGTCAAGCGGTTCTCTGCTGATGGCATGCCACCAATGCCACAGCTGCCAAATCTTATCGGCCAGGCGGATAAAATGCTGAATGCGCCATCCACGTCAGCGACTGGTCCCATCGAGAAGTCTAATTCGACATATGATTCTCTGTAAGTAATGGTTATGTATGTGAACTCTATCGATATCCTGAGAATATTTTTCTAGGTATGATATGTATTCCGGCGAAAGCAGGGCGGCCAGTGCATTGGCAATGGATCCAAACCTCATCGACCCACAAAACTTGAAGGGCGAACCAGTTGCAGTATCGGATGGCCCTGCGTTGGAAATCATCCAGTTGGCGAATGGGGAGACTATATGGTGAGTAAACTCTAGGGTGTAATTCAATTATGCCTTCTCACACCACGTCGTAGGAACATCGTGAACGGACTGCGTGATGGCGATGAGGAGTCTATATACTCCGGTCGTGCCAGTTTTGCATCGGAATATTCGAACCGTGAGCCTGGAAATGAAGGTCTTCAGGCATTCATGAGGGAACACTCGCGGTCAGGGTCAAAAGGGAGCATTTCTTCCTTGGTTTCAAAAAAGAAACCCCAACAAGGGAAAAATCGACCAGAGACCAATGTTAGTTTTCGCTCATCAAACCTTATTATCAGATAACTAACATTCTATTTCTAGTACTTTTACAGCTCCTCGGCACATATTGGCCGATTAATCGAAAACCTTTCTCGAGGAGCAGACGCAGGATCTTTCAATTTTCACCCCAACCGGGGCCCAGGTCACTCTGCGTCGTCGTCATTATCGACCAACGATATGAACTGGACCGTTGAAGAACGTTTAGAACATATGCTAGGGGCTATGAGCAGACCGTAATGTCATTTGTGTTGTAATTTTGTTTTTGATCTTTTTTTCAGGACGTGGGTTGTTACTAGTATTCTATTGATGCTTGGAGATGTATGTTTTGAATGTCCTCGATTCCCTTCCCTTCCCATCCTCTCAATGCAGTAGTTGATAAATATGCTTGTCCAATAATAACAGCAAGGAAGATAACCCTAAAGCAAGACGAAAGCGAAAAATAGACGCAGCCAGGTTTATACGCCGTGGAGGTCGACCCATCTCGTAACACACAACGCAACGAGGGCCTCCGTTAGGAGCCAGTCTTGGGTGAAAGTGTACTGGAGAAGAGCATGTGACGGGCCAATAGCGGTTGATTGTGAAATTCGACGAAAGATTGCTATCCGTGTATTTTGAGACGCGTAAAGCTGTGGGTGGTGCGATTGAGCGCTCGAGGTCAAAGAAAGGGAGGATGGTGGGTACGAACATCATACGAGGTTGGATTCTCTCTACTCCGCCTCCACTCAAATCTTTTCCCGTCAGATGAAACGAATGCGCGAGAACTGGGGGGCAAATGTCGAAATTCAACCTGCGAGAAACGGTGGATTGGTGGGGTTTTACCTGCTGGTTGAACCTGCTAGGACGAGATGTGACATTGGAAGTTGACGATTTCCGATGGTTGCACCCCCCAGATGATTTCCTGGACTCCATTCCAGCTTTGCACAGACCTCCTTGTTGTTCTTGTAGACCTGAGAGGCGGCAGAGAAAGAATAAGGGCAAAATGGACGATCAGTTTGTCAGCAACATGGTGAAGACCGAATTGGGACTGACCATGGTTCGGACATTGGGCGTCAGTAGATTGCGTTCTGCCGTCTCAAAGCAAAAGTAGATGGGCTTTATGTCTTCACCTATGATGACACAGCTCCGAGGATCGTCTCTCCCGGTGAAGAATAGATCGTAGGTGGTGGAGGCCATAAGGAGGCCGGTGAATAGTTGCGCGCAGACACGAACGGATGCTCGTGTTCTTATAACATGGACTATCAAGCCTGCCAGCTCCCGTGATTAGCGCGTTTCGGGTGCATGGGAATATTTCCATCGATAGTGGCGCAGGAAGAGAAGCAGCAGTGGGATGCAAGTCAAGGTGGAAAGATTTGAGTTATACTCGGTTTTATACACTCTTCACCGTCTTTCTGCTCGAGATATGTCAAATCTGCCACTGCCACTAAAACCCTAAATCACAAAGGCAATCCCCGGAGCTTTCCCTTTTATGGAATCTCCTTGCCTTTTTCGGTCCCAGCCCGCCGCCATCCCACCACGTCCACGTTTTCGCCACGTTTTTCTTTCATTAATAACTATCTCGACAACATATCCATCCTATCACGAGTTCACCTTCCACAGCGTTCTCTTGCGCATCTTTCGCGTAATGTGCACCGCGCTGCTACCAAAGTTACCCTGTCCAAACGCCAAAACAACCGTCTCCTCTGCACCAAGGCCCCGGGCAATTCCATGCTTGCGAAGTTCAATCGCGTCTTTCGCGAACTTGAATCGAGCCTGGTCGGATCCTATTGTGAGGTAGTCCTTCAGTATCTCAGGAAGGGGCCTTGATTCTGATCACTCCTTACCAATCAAAAAAGTGGGTGATTCGACGGCGCTCTTGAACATCTCGAAAGGCACTCGTGCATAAATTTGGAGCAGCATGTCACGACCACTTGGCCCTGAAGGAGAATCCTGAGCAGGCCGTTGTGCTTCGAGCACTTCCGGAAGCGTGACCACGAGGAAGTGAAAGACGTCATTTCTCAATCGTTGGGCATACTGTCCAAACACTGATGTCGAGGGAAGATCAGGAGTTGCAGTTCCATCCGTATTCGAGGGCAGAGTATCGATAAATTCGATCCAGTTCCCAATTGTCTCCACGGACATTGACTGTCTGCAAACGGAGTAGGCATACTGGCACAACTCCTCCATGCCACCCAGCAAGCAACCCGCGGCCAATACGCCTCTGGAGTTTTCGGAGCGAATGAGATTCAGGGATATAGCCGAGTAAAGATATCCCAGGGCTATAGGAAGACGGAGTTCAGAGAATGAAACGCGACAACAAATGGTGTTTACCTATGGCGAAACCCTGCGAATAAATAGGGCAAATTAGTCAATCGAACCTTTGATGGAAAATAAATAGACGTACCTCTTGAGTAACTTCTGGCTCGTGGTCTAGATTAACATATATAACTCGTTGTCCACTTGTTTGAGGGGATGTGGACATAAGATGTGCAAGAAATGGGGAACGAGATAGTATGATAGCATGAAGTCGATATACATTTTGGTGGACGTGCTGGACGAGGGAAGTGAGGCGCCGCGTAATCCACAAAAATCAACCAGAACGTACAAGGATCGTATCTGCGTAATTCTTTTTGGAAGGGGGTCAGAACGCGCAAAATAGGGAATGAATACGTTGCTTACACCTGTCTGAAAGCCCGCGTGGTATAGATGGCTCACGATTTCTTCGTTATGAGAGTTTTGGAAAGCCGGACTGGAGTTGAAAGGAGTCAGGGAACGTCACTTTGGATATCGGATTCAAAGAGTTCCAACAATGCCAGTTGGAAGATCGAGAAGAGTTGACTTTATTAAGACATCCCGATACTTACTGAGAGTATCCATTTGTTGGAAAGGTTGACGAAGACGGTGAACTGCTGTTCGTGTCAAAAGAGGTTGAGGTTTCCCCAGAATTTTCAGAATGTGGTGCATTTCCATTCGGACGAGAAGTATGGCCGTTTGCGGATCCGGAGGAGGACGGAAGAACCGACATGTCGATGAACACGCGTGATATGGGAGCAAAACAAAAAACAGAAAGCAGAAAGAGGTCAAGAGAGAAGGCAAGAGTCTCTTCAACCCAACTTTCTTCAAAGGCCGAGTCCACCCCAATTCGATTGTCACATTCCCGTCACATTCCCTCGCTCACTACCTCTGTCACACCAACATTTTATCATTTATCTCAGTCTACAACAGTCATCCGTGCTCATGGCCCTTCAAAGACGGTTTATATCAAAAAGAACTCCGCAGCCTCAGCTCTATTCATTAGCACCCCATAAATTTCCTGTTGCGCCGCCTCATTTTGAGTCATACACACGTAATTCGACATCAGGTTGTTCTTGATACCATTATCCCTCGAAGCTGGCCCACAAATGGGTTCGTAAGGTGGCGGTGGAGAAGAATAAAGAATTTCCTCTGCAGTGTTCTTTATTATCTGTGTGTACTCCGTCAGCCCATCTAATTTGTGCAATGAATCAGGACCTCTGAGTCTGACCATATGACTTCTGTCGGACGCGAAATGTTGGAGAAATTGCTCTCCAGGTATCACGCGAAACCGACTACAGTATATCATTTAATGCAAACGTTATTCATTCGAGGTGAGGATAATTGTGACTTTTTCTTATTTCCAATGTGAAACTCACCTTTCATAGGGTGCTAGGATACCCTCCGGAAATGTCATGTAGAAATATTCTTTGAGCAATTCATGTCCATCGTCATATTTTACTGTATAATGCCAAGTCAACGCACCTTCCCATCCACATGGAAGAGATAGACAAGTGTCAAAGTCATATACCCAGCTCTGGAAAATCGTCGGGGTGCCGCGCCTGACATCCTCTTGTTGGCTTCGTGGGCGAAGCACCAGGATAACATGGTAATCCCAAACAACTGGATCGCCTTCTCCACGCGCTGCCTTTTGACACCACAAAGCCACCTAGAAAGTCTGTCGTTTGGAAGTATTCCAATACTCTGTTCCAGTCATATATACTAACCGATCTGTCTTGATTTGAAATGAACACGACGAACACCTCCCATGACTCGTTCACAACTGGATTGTCCAATAAATTCTGACAGAGAAGGTAGACATTCTCTTCACACCAGCAAGAGGTATAGACACTTGCAGGTGGAAGGGTAGGGGGCACACAACCCATGCGAAAGATGGGCAAAACGATCAAGTACGGTCTTGAAACCTCGAAGATAGGTAGACGTGATTGCTGTTTACCAGTTTGGTTAAGCGGGGTCCATTGATTGATTGCCACAACTGGACTTCAGTACTCATGAGATGTTGACTGTAGTTAACATGAAGGTACGCGTCCCCAAGGTGTCCTCGGGTATGATTATTAATATGGGTACTTGAAGACCACCTGGACCAGAAAGAAATAATCTTGTGTCATGTAGAATGGTTTGATAATTAGATCGCATTGTGATATTACTGCTGTAACTATTACTGTAGTATGGAAACCCGAATCACATGGCATTGCATAGGTTCTCCAAAGCTAATGTTCGGTCAAGTCGTGAGGTAGGGATATTCGTCATTCTAAAGATAAACATGAGTGCTCTGCGAGTGGATTTGAGCCAGAATAATTCTCACAGGTGGGGTATAAAGATATAAATGGCCATGATATCATCGTGATGAATGTGATGACCCTTCGTTGCTCCGCGTCGGAGAGCACTTTTTCTTGAGCACCAGGTCTGGAGACGACGCGGGTTTCCGACATGGCACAAAGACTGGAGTGGGGGGTGAAGAGGATGATATTCTTGATGGCGACAAAGGAACACCTCGTTGTGGTTGAGGTGACCAAACAAGGGTGTCAAGGGATGGGTAATGAGAGGCATCGCTGTCATCGGAGTGCCTTGTACGTGTTTTCTTCGACGGGATGGCTGAAGGGTATAGCGAAGGCATCGGCGGCGGCGGCAAGACACCACAATTGTTTGTGAAAGGGTGGGTCGCAAATGGGTCAAACGAGTCGAGTAGTGGTGAATGGACCATTTTGAATGTCGAAACGATGGCTTGGATTTAGCGGGAGGTATGGACGGGGTAACAGGGCCTGTGTACTCGACTGGACGTGTCGAGATATGATTTATATACCGGAACTCGGTATTTGTGAGGTGACTATATCCGGGCAGTTCCAAGGATCTCCTACGCTAGATAGCACATGTATACTCACAGGCAATCCAAGAACCATTTGCATTCGGAGGATGGAGACGAATGGAGACAGTATAGAGATCTATGGAGACGGACTGGAGGCGGCTGGAGGCGGAGAGACCAACGGTATTCGCCGGTCGACTGCATGTGTTATTTCCCCGCATTTTTAACAAGCGCTCCAATTGCAAAGTCTATATGTACATACCTTAGAGACTCTTGAAGAGCATTATAATAGCCAGGGCTTTCTTCGGGTATACCAAGTGACGCGCTTCGGGTCAAGAGCTGTCAAGAGTATAATGTTTCTAGACCCACCGCTGCTTAGGTTGGGTGTTGTTAGGTGTTGTTGAAGGTTGTTGAGTGTCGCACTTTTTCATTTTCAACAGCAGAATTTGTCAATCGGAAAATTAAGCATCATGCCGTCATGTTCCGGAACAGGGGGCAGGTCCTAGCTTCAGTCTCGATATCGCATGCGAAGCTTTGAAAGCCTAAGCTCTAGAGCTTAGTACCCAAGGAAGCCCATGATAGGAAAGGCATGGAGAAAGCTGGAATGAGGGTTGTTGGGCTTTACTTACGTGACGGATGATGGTCAAAGGTGGATTTATTGAGCCTCACAATAATAATAAGGAAATGCTGAGGCCTGAGGCTCTGTGTTGTGAATTCAGAACTTATTCAAGCAAGGACACGTTCAGGACCTTTCGACAGTGAAAGATAGCAATGTCCAGTCGAATTATATTGGTCGAAAGGATGAGGAGGAGATGGATCATACGGTTGAGAGAAGGCAGGATGCACTTCCCAACTGTCTTCTAATGTCATGATAGTCTACATCATGGGCTGCGGGGCAAACAGATACAGATCAATCCTAAATATGGAGAAAATACCTTGGACTTACTATCTTCCACCTCACCCCATCTCTCGATTTGGCTATTTACTTCAACCATTGCGGCCAATGAGGCATTCTCAACAGATAAACGGTTTTTTACCAAAGCCAGTGCGATAATTAAAGATTTTGATGAATAGGTTGCGCGCTCCACGGCTAGGCAATTATGAGCATCATGATGAATCCATAGCGTAGTTCCACGCACCTGCCATTTCCCAATGATTCAACGACTCAAGGACTTTCAGCATTTTATCTTCGGTTGCTTTGGGTTGTCGCACAGACATTATAGAGTTCGATACATTGATTTCTACATCGAAAGTTTTTCGCGCCCAGTCGAGCAGAGGTGTCCAATGTTCGGATTGCAGCCGCTCTAGCGGTTCAGGATTGTCGTGGAAGAAGCTGGTGCCTTTAACATTAGGATAGAAAGCTACAAGCTATAGCACATACCATATTGTATCTGTGTGTATGTATTTGACCACAGCAGCGCGGACTTCTTCCCGTGTCTTTTCGTCAACCATTGCGTCAATCGCTCTAGAAACAATGGAAGTCTATCCGCTGGTCAAAATTATATCGAGAATGTGAAGTTCAAGTCATCGAACCATAGGCAAGGCATGGGGCTTTAGTAAAGTTTCTTGATGGTCCCATTCTGCTGCTATTAGAGCAGCAGGAAGACTTTTGTTTAAGGGCAAAACAAGGGTTTGACCTCCAGGTGTTTTTAAAGCGCGTTTGTCTAATGTCACGACCAAGGAATCGCCACGACGTTCAACATCAACATCTTTCCAGAATCGCTTCTGGGTTATTTCAGCACCTACGGGCTTTGGTGAGTTAAGATATTTTGAATGAAGGTAACGGCTTTACGATTTGTGTCAGTGAGAGGCAATCCGTCCTGCGCCGCGTTGGTAGATTGCCACCGTGAACGCGAGACCACTAGATTGGTTCGTGAGGTGGATGAAGGAAATGGGGTGATTCGCGAAGATACATGGCACCCCAGGCGCTTGAGGAGCATTGTAAAAGGAATATTAATGAGAACAGTGTGTTGGAATTTGCCCATTGTCGTCACTGAAATCATTTTGGACGCGCCATCACGTGATCATGTCCTTGTGGCGCAGGGCCGCTGCTCGACTTTCATCTACAATGCCTTGTTCATGTTGAAACGTTGAAGTCTGACTTTGTGGTATATTAATCACTATTCTTTAATTCCTTATCAGCACCAAGCCTACTCGACTCTAATAAATGGCTCCTACTGTGCCTTCCTCTCAATCTACAATTTCTGCCTTCTTCGCGTCAACACCACGTAAATCGGGGAAACGAGCACATTCGCCAATTGATTTGACCTCTGACAATGAGACCGAGAAACGAGAAGCCACCCACAAGAAAGCTCGGACCACCTCCAAACCATCCGCCTCTTTGGATACCTCTGAACCTGTGGCAACAAACATTGTAGGCACTTGGAGCTATTCTCCCCAGACGGTGAAAGAAGCTGGCCCCTCGAAACCACGTACTGCTTTTGAGAGAGAGCGCCACGAGGCGTTTAAGAAGAAACTGCTGCAAGACAATAGTGTATTCTTGAAAAAGGACTCCCAGGAACCCGTAGACTCAGATCGAGACCAAGACTCGGACGAATGCGATGAGGAAAGTGAAGAAGGCTCGCAGACCTCCAAGAGTCTGAGCAAACTATTTTCTCACCGAGGAAATGAAAAGAGCAAATCTGATGGAAAGAATAATAAACGCGGAAAACCACCTCCTATGCTTGGTCCGGGTGGAAAGTCGTATACACCTCTCGAGCAACAGGTAAGCGCCCCCACCTCGTCCACCCATGTCAAATAACTCACCTTTGGGAATGGAAAGGTTCTCCGTCTCAAAAAAGAAAATCCAGGTACCGTTCTTCTGGTCGAAGTCGGTTATAAATACAGATTCTTTGGTGATGACGCGAAGGTAAGATATTTGGGAACATCAAGGACCATTGGGATTGACGACTGTCCTTTAGATAGCAAGCAAAGAGTTGGGTATGGTTGCCTATACTGATCGTAATTTCCTCGTCGCATCGATCCCAGTGCATCGACGTGATGTCCATTTGAAAAAGTAAGTTCAACCCTGTTGATTGTTACTGTGAATTAACATGTGGTCTTCCCAGGCTTATGTCCCGAGGCTACCGTGTAGGAATCGTAAATCAAATTGAAACTGCAGCACTGAAGAAAATAGGCGACAATCGAAATGCCCCGTTCGACCGTCAGCTTACACATTTATACACGGCAACGACGTATGTCACCTTTCTGTACACTTTGGAACCTAACCAATGGCTCTCTAGTTATGTGGAGGAACTGGATTCAGTGGATGATATGGAGAGATTCGAGGCCCCTCCATTCATGTGTGTCGTTGAAGAACTGGATAAAAATCAGGTCGACGTGTCGATAGGGATGATTACAGTCTGTCCAAGCACTGGAGACGTTGTTTGGGATAAGTTTGAGGGTGCGTCATTCGGCTCGGGTACACATTCCCTGTCGACTCACTTGGGTTTCTTTCAATCAGATACTATTATGCGTCTGGAATTAGAAGTTTGTCTCGCCGTGAACTGGTGTGACTGGGTTTGACCGTCTGAATATAGACTCGTCTCGTACATACTCGTCCCGCGGAATTGTTAATACCTGCTTCTGGGCTATCTGAAGCAACAGACCAAATGTTGTCCCACTTCCTAGGGTATGTTTTATGGCTACCTCAAAAACGTTTTTCTTATCATTCTTCGCAGAGTTTCCTCGGCTGGACATCATATCAGGACCGAAAAGATCAAGAAAGTATTAAGCTATACAGAAGCTTTCTCAGAAGTCTCGAAATTCTACGGAGATGAAAGTAAATATGGCGCTGCATCCAAGAACTTCTCATCAGGCAAGTACGACTGCCATATTTTTGAGAATTTCTTGATTTATCATGGTATCTATAGGGAAGCTTATGGCAGAAATAACGGGTTTTCCGAGCGTTGTTGTGATTGCGCTGGCACACGCCATCAAATATCTATCGGCTTTCGGTCTAGGAGATGCCCTCCTTGACACTAGGTTTTTCACTAAATTTACAACCAAGGCGCACATGCTACTGGCTGCTAATACTCTGATAAATCTGGAGATATATCGCAATGAAACCGATTACACCACCCACGGTTCGCTGTTATGGGTTTTGGACCGAACGAAAACCAAGTTTGGGGCGAGGCTTCTTCGGAGTTGGGTGGGAAGGCCCTTGGTTGATAAACGGTGGGACATCACATCTCATGTATTTTGGATTTCGACTGTTTAACGACGAGCATTAGAGCCCTAGAAGAAAGGATTGATGCTGTACAAGAAATCCTGGAAAGTAACGCGGAGGTTTTGCTGTCCCTCCGAACTGTCATCAAAAATCTTCCTGATCTCGCCAAGGGCCTCAGTCGAATACAATATGGCCAGGTAAATAGAATATTAAAACTCTGGAGCCTATCTGACTTTCAAATCTTAATAGTGTACTCCAAAGGAGCTCTCGATTCTACTTCCTGCATTCAACAAAGCTGCACACGCTTTCGACCAAGCCGAATCCCAGGATTGTGTACATTCCCCAATTCTCAATGAAATCGTCAATTCCCTTCCCAGGTTGAAAGAACCAATGGAGGTATTGTTGGGAGCCGTTAATATCAAAAGAGCTTCAGAAGGCAAGAAAGAATGGATGTGGAATGATTCAGAAAGATACCCGGGTATAATTGATGCTGAGGCGGTAGGTGGAACACTTTTTGTATCATATTCGAGCAATAGTCTTACGACAGCTTCAGTCACTAGTTGCAATCGACGAGGAACTGAAAGAGGAACTGAAATCCAGTAGTAAACTTTCTCCTAATGATGTAAGCATATACTCAAGAGGATAATTTTTTTAGTTCGCAAGATTTTGAGAATGCCCTCGTTGAACTGGAAAACCGTTGCGATCGATGATGTAGCTTTCGTCTTATTGCTTCCTTGTGGCCTGTCTGATTGGATTTAGTATCTGGTTGAAGTGAAACGCAGCGAACGGAGGCCAATCCCCGATAACTGGATACTGCATTCAAAGTCAGGCTCTCTCTCTTCCGGATTTAAAGTACAAAATTGATGGCTTGATCAGGACAAAGAACTTGGCTAGATATTATCCACCGTCTGTGCGTGCCAAACTGGACGAACGAGCTCAACATCGAGAGATTCTGCAGGTATATGAGCTCAGTATAATCATCCCGTCGAGAGTTGGCCCTGAACGCTGAACGATTACAGGCCGAAGCAAATAAGGCGTATAAGTCGTTTCTGAGAGAAATATCCGAGAAGTATTACGGTGTCATGCGGGATGCAGTCAACAAACTTGCCACTGCCGACTGTTTGCTCAGTTTAGCACAAGTTTCACTTCAAGAAAATTATGTTCGACCTGAATTTACCGACGATGACATTCTCGAGATTAACGACGGTCGGCATCCCATGATCGAAGCCTTCAACGACAATCCATATATTCCTAATTCCATTCACATGGGACACAATAGTGCAAGAAATAAGATCATTACGGGTCCGAATATGGGAGGGTATGCTTCTTGCCCAAGATATGATTTATTCTCTCCTGACATTCATGGGTAATAAAGGAAGAGTTCTTGCGTCAGAATGATTGCCCTCATCGTTCTAATGGCCCAAGTTGGGTGTTATGTTCCAGCAACATCAGTGAAGATGGGGCTTGTGGATTCCATTTTGACAAGAATGGGAGGTGAGTGGGTTTCTGCTTTCCACTTTAGTGTGACCCTCATCTTATCCCTTAGCTTCCGACGATTTGGCTCGAGGTCGATCCACTTTTATGGTTGAGATGTCTGAAACCAGTGAAATTCTGCAAACAGCAACGAGCAGAAGTCTCGTTATCCTGGATGAGCTCGGGAGAGGGACATCAACTTTCGACGGGGTATGCATACCTTGCCTGCCTTTTTGTGTTCATCCACTAAAATTTGTGCTTCGTTGCAGATGGCGATTGCGGACGCTACCCTCCAATATCTCATTCAAAGTAAAAGGTCTAAGACGCTGTTCATCACGCATTATCCCATACTGGCCACCAGAATCGAAGCAAAGTTTCCCCGCGATGTACAAAATCTTCATATGGGTTATGAAGCTGAATCACGACTCAATGGTACACGGGATATCACGTTTCTTTATCGTCTTGTCCCAGGTCTCGCCATGGGTAGGAGCCAATTTCTACTGCAGTTGCGCCCAATTTGGTCTGATGCCTCTCACTGTTTTAGAATCTTTTGGGATCGAATGTGCTCGCTCTGCTGGTCTTTCGGAGGAAATCCTTTCCGTAGCTGCTGAACGATCAAAGCATATGCACGGCGAAGTTGAATTTCGCATACGACGAAACAAGTGAGTCAACCTGCGCTATCCTAGTCCACTTTCTGATAGGTTGGCGTAAAGACTACACAAGGCCCCATACCTCATTCAAGAATATCTTGAAAACACAGGCATCAAGGCAGAGGCTGCTATGGAAGATTTGCGCAAAACACTGGAATTACTGTAACATAAATATATCGATATATATAATATATACGGGGTATGGTTATTTGTTCCCTTTAACCTTTTTACGCTTGGTGGGTTTAGTTCCCGGTGTCCCAACATCATCCTCGTTGACTGCGTCTGCTTTTCGTTTTGATTTGATCGGCTCTGGGGCACTGGTTACATCTTCCAACGCAGATGCTTCCAATGTTCGTATGATTTGCTCACACATTTTGTGAAGAGCAGTGGACGATTTAAATCGAGAGGTTTTGAGCTTTTGCTGTAATGACTTCCACGATTTGGTTTCCCATATTGATTGAGTTGATCCAGCGGAAATGCGTTTTGTCTGTTTGAGCGCTGAAAGTGCGAGTTTGAACAGCTCTTTCATTTGTGATGCATTTAGAGATGACGTCTCATCACATGAGTCTTCTGCAAGTTTCGACAAAAGCTGCTTTAGGAGGGGCATGAATTTGATTGCTTCGTCATTTTTTTCAGGCTTTTCGTTGATTAGACGGGGCGGCAAAGAAGAAAAACAAAAACGTACCATTGTAGGCAGAAAGCCAATCAGAAGTTCAAATAGCTGGAGAAACTGAGATTGACGATAACCATTGATGGACTTTTGGCAAAACTCGATGAGATCTTCTCGCAGAGTCCATCCCAAGGCAGGGAAACGTCGAATGAAATCTTGGAAGAAATGGGAATTGAGAGCAGAATTCTTCCGCGTCGCAAAATCGGCGAAGGATTGTTTGTAGATATCGAGTAACGCGTCTTCAGATTTGAGGTGAACAAAGATTTTAACCAGATATACGCTACAGAGGCTAAGAATAGAAAGCAGTTCCGAGGAATGCGCTTTTCTTGCCTGTATATGCAAGTTGGTGGCCACTAACGTCACTTGTTCGACGTCTACTTCGGTCGGCCATTCTTTCGCCTTGCTGAAACGAGAGCGGAGAATACCACGAGCTTTATCTGATAATTGTCTTTCATCTGAACCTGAGCCCATGACCAGGTCGATGAGAGGTGTGATGAAACGGAGGACAAGGGGGCTCGAAGGTTGTTGCTTGAGGTATGTGTCAATCAAGTCAAGAACACGGTTCTTGAAATGTGTGGCTTCTCGTTGGGCATCGACACCTATGAAATATATAGAGTGAGTTTTTATGGGGTCTGATAGTATCAGGATCACGAACCTTTGCCCGATTTTCGTTCATTTGCACGAGAACGGAATACCTGAGCAAGTTGTTCATCGATTGCCATCATTTGGTCGTCGTCCATCAGTTCCTCATCCTCACTGTCAGTTTCACCCGTGGCAGGCTCAATGCCGTTGACTCGCAAAGCCTCTTCGATCTTGAGCCTTAATTCAGGATCCTCTTCCTCTTCGTCGCTTTCGCCGGCAGAACCCTCTGCGTCACTTTCATCATCAGACTGAGACTCCACCTCCTCGTCAACGGAAAGGTCATCCATGTCTTCGTCCTCATCGTCCTCATCTTCGAGCAGCTGTGAAGGATCCCTTCTTTCTAATTGCTGTGAGGAATGTCATTCAGCTAACTTTCAATGACAAAACAAAACGAAAAATGCCAACCGTTAAGATTAGGTCAACAGTCGATTCCTTTATTAATCCGCATAGAAGAGCGAAGGCATGATTGCCTACGGTTCGCATGAATGAAGTAGATTTTTCTAAAAAGCCGATGATGGTATCAACAAGGACGTCCACTGGCTCATCCACAGATTCATCGGAAATTTGTTTGGTTTTTTTGTTTTTCTTGTCATCGGACAACAGCATCCGCGAGACGGCATCGATGCAAGTCTAAGGGGGATGTGAGAATGACGATAGAGCTTGGCCTTATCAATGACATTACCTCGAGAGTACCAGCATCCACGGTTTCATCATCCTCCAGTGAGCAACGCCGCTCAAGTAGAATTCCAATTAGAAGTAATTCAGCGCCTTTCGAAGGGGCTTTCCAACTAGGCGATATCTAACATGTAACGGTGAGATTAATAAGCATGATTTAGCGCAGGTCGAGTATCACCTTGCTCAATTTGGAAAGGATCTGACGGGTTTTAGCAAACAACTTAGTGTCCTCTTCCTCAATGTCTTCAATGGTCTGGACGTGTTTTTTATCTTCTTCGAGTATCTCTATTGTCGACAGAACTTTTGCTGTCCAGAATTCGCCATCGGATGCCACTCCAACTGCTTTCACTACCTTATCGTCTGTAACGATGGACGGGTCAGAGGTCATCATGTCAGATGGGACAAGGGGATACGCTACCTTGTTTAATCGGTGTTGTTTGATTTCCAAGATCGCTTAAGCATGCCAGCAGTTTGTTTCGACAGCTCTTCCGGAGCTCATCTGAGAATGCTGGATTTGGGAGGGTACGCAACTGAAAGTGGATAAGTCAGTGAGAATGAGACAATACAAAGTGAACTGACAGGGATTAAAGTGTTCTTGGGTGATTTCTTCTTTACGATGAATAACCCGTGAACAACAAGCCAATTGAGGATTGATAACACCCAATTGTCCTCTTTCGGTATTTTGCCATTACGAATTAAAGCTCCAAGCTGCTCAATAATCCAGGATCGTCTAGAGTTTGTTATGGTGATTTCAGAGCTGGATTCAAACGAGGTAAGTCACTGAGGATCCACACAAGTAACTCTCGAACTCACGGATTCCCTTCGGGCTCGTCAATCTGCGCCAAAAGATGGTCAACATAATCCTGGATCCCCTGGGCGTTTAGTGACGACAGGATCGACTCTACAGTCTTGGTTTTTGTCAGTTTGTCAAATTGTTGACTCCCATTGACGCCTGTTAATTGCAGGATGAGCGCGAATCCGAGCTGAGGATTTCCCTCGACAAAAGCCTGCACTTCTTTTGTCTGTCACAGGTTCATTAGTCTTGATTTACAATGACATAAAAACACCTACCGTTTGCTGTGCAACTTTATGAAGGTGCCTATCTTTCTTGGATAGATGGTTTATCCAGGATCGCATGAAATTTTTAGTAAACAGCATTGGCATCGTATCTGCTGTAACCCTTTTTAACGACTTTTGGAATACTTGGAAGCCCCAAAGCTTCTTTTGCGGGGATGATGTTGAAGAAAACAGTGCCTCTATGGAGTGAGAGCAGAGTTAATTTATAGTGTGTTTTGGTGGAATCACTTCGCCTACCATCAACGACTATTTTGAAGAAGTCTTGGAATGATCCAGTAGCCGCCTTGGTAGAGTTGGGCCCGGGCAACATTTGTTCCAGGATGATATCCCAAGAAAAATTAAGCTGAGGCCTCCACGTTCCGCTAGGTACACTGTTCAGATCCTTCGTGCCGTCCTCATCCGTCGTAGATTCCTGAGGCACTATAAGTGGGATGATGGCCATGAAGAGAAGGTAGGCAAACCTTGAGTATTCGTGAGATTGTCGGAAGGTTTCCAGGAGTTAAAAGATCGGGATTCTTGAATGTCGGTGAGAGAATTCCTTTCCAATCACGCTTTGGATAGTATTCTTGCAGTTTCAAGGTTAAGGCCACCTTTTCGGTAAACCAGGCCGTGTTTGACACAAAAAGGATGTCCACAATTTTATCCACAGCAGCGTCTTTCCAGGCGACATTGGATTCGTGTAGCGCCTGAATTGCCAAACTAAGTGCGTACCAAGCACTCTCCCGAAGCCACGATTTTTTTTCACCCAATTCTACCAATAGCGAGATCATTTGCTCGTAAGTCTCTTGAGAAGAAGCAGCTGTTGAAGAGGAGGCAGATGTAGCAAGGGGTTTTGTTCGTACGGCGAGTCCGGATTGGATTATTGACATAATACCGAACAGCTTTGAAAAAAGGATGTCCCGTTCTTCTTGACCGGTCATGGACCCTAGGTTTTTGGTGTAGTCAATGATGATGTTCAATATTTGAGAACATGTTACAGTGTCTATGCGAGAGAGAAGCTATAATGTTGGCAGATATCATATAGATTGACCTGGCAATCTTAAGACTAGGAACTCACCTCGGTAAGGGCGACCGCGAAACCCAGTCTACTGCTTTCTCTAGCACTCGCCAACCCTCTGATAAGTCGTCGTATTGAATAAGACACGTCTTGTGAATTTGTCAGGTCGAGGCCATCGGATTTTGGTGTGTCTTCATCTTCATCTTCCTCGTCCGACGCTGAATTGGTTGCTGCAACCTTTTGTGTGAACTGGGCTTGGAATTGCTCCAAAGAGCCAACTAATTTTACAGAAGCATCTATACGCTCTTTTTTGGAAGCGGAAGACAGATGCCAGAATAGAGGGAGAGTGGTAGTCATTGTAAGCTATAGCGCCTCACCCAACCGGCTTTTCGAAATTAGCAAGTCCTCTCACTTTTTTTCTGGAGATCAAAATTGAGACAGGAAATTGGTTGTGTTGATTTCTGAGGGTGATGTAAATCACGTGACATTAAGCCTTTCATTTCAGGGGCTAGTCATTCAATTGAAGTATTGCAACAAGAATTGGTGGACACGGTGATGATACTGTTTCATGGATGCTCTCCTTGGTGTCTTTATTTGCCCAAACTATTCTAATAGTAAACTGAAAACTGAGCGAAGGAATTTGGAAATTACCAATCTCGATTTCATCAAACGAGGGTCCGAACCGGAACCCCATGTTGAATGACAGCGTCGACACAAATTCGAAGGAAAGTCCTCATGTATGGCATTCACAGAGCTCATTCGTAATGGATAAAATGTCTCTCTCCAGCTCTGCATTTTTCACAATTTGATCGTGGTCCAAAAACGACGCGTCGTTTCGGCGAAACGGGAAGTTGGGAAAAGGACGCTTCTGGAGAGATGGCCATGGGAGCAAGTCCAGACGGCGAAGGCGATGCGGGCTGTGATATTGAATACAACATCTGAGGAGCCGAAATACCACCAAGGCGTTGGTATAATGAATTCTCCGTCATAACAGGTGTCGCTGGCACAACATGTATCAGTGGCTGATTCGAGGCTGACGCTTGAAATTTTTCTGTGTATCGTGTGCCATATGGATGGCGAGGAACTACAGGGGGGATTTCCACATCATGTTGGGAATGCAAGGAATGCAACTCCGGATTAGAATGAGAATAGGAAGGATTGCGAAGAGGAGAAAGATGTGGCACAGGCAGAGGTTCTTGAAGGGGACCATTCTCCTCGGAGTCCTTTGGAAGAGTAAACGAGACATCTTTTATGCGACAAGGGTTCTCACCATATCAACGTCTTCTGAACCTCCTTCAGAAGCAAATGAATGAGCATAATCAGAAGGCTGGTAGGCCGGGCTGTCGATGGTGAGTCCTCCTGCCTGTTGCACCCAGTCCTCGGAGGCTTGCCGGCTACTCTGTCCTGAGCGATATCTAGCATGCCGACTCGAGTCTGGGATGGCCAGTGAAGGTCGTTTCTGTAGATTGGAATGACGGCCATGAGTAACAGGTTATATTCACACTCGTATGAGGCTCACAGTAGGTCGGTCCCCTTGGCTCCCACTTCCATCTGGAGAACGGGCCCTCTTTGCTGGGTTCATCGAGATATTGAGAGGACTTCTAATATGTGGGGTTGGTAAAAAGGAAAAAGAGGTATCCACAGGCGTGTGGATCATGATGGCTTGAAATATCTCGACGGAAATTGCATTTTGGAAGGGAGAAACAAAGAGACGTGGATTACACAACCTTTTTAAAGCCGGACAAATGGCTTGGCATGTTTCAAAGGAGATTTATGTAACTTGTATGTTCGTTTAAATTTCATCAAATCTACATGTTCTACACACATACAACGGGAGCAAGTCTGGATTACAGCTTTATTTTCGAAGAAAGAATGGTTGGGCTGCAACAGATGGATTCTTCAAGGAAGTCGAGTGGGAGCAACTTGAAAAGATGACGAGGAATTACTCATCCTTGCATGTTCAAGCCGCCACGGGGCAACCTGGGTTCTCCTTCGACATATTCTTCGCCCGTCTCCGCACGCAACATGTCGTTCAACCATGCCCCATTGGGCTTGATCTTAATGCCACGGTGGTACATGACGGCGAGGTACAGCCAAGCAGCGGCGTTTCCGACCGTAGAAACTTCGTCAGAAACATGAGTCTTCGCGTACTGGCTCATCTGTCTGTACAGCTCCTCGTCGGTATAGAGATCGTAGAGGTGGGAGGCGACGGCATCGTTATCCCCTGGAGTGGTCAAATATCCCGATTTTCCATGTTCAATTTGAAGAGGAATGCCACCTGTGCGGCAGGCAATAACAGGTTTGCCAGCGTGAAGAGCTTCAGAAACCTTGACCTCGAAACCCTCACGGGTAGAAAGCTGCAAAGCAATCCTCGAGTTGGCCATCAATGCATTCAACACTATGCTCATATTGAGATGACTCGGAAGGCATTCAAACAGCTTAAACACTCACATTGATCACTCGGGGGCAATCTCATGACGACAATGTCTTTGGCATACACGTTGTATGGGGCAGAAGCGATTTGTTGCATGACTTGATCATAGATGATACTGGCATCGGGATCATCGACGGCACCATGTCCACAAATTAATAGTTGTGGGTGCTCTTCTTCAGTCAATTCCGGGGACTTTTCGTTGAGGAGGGATCGGAATTTGTGGTAAGAATCGATAACGTTCGGAATACCTAACAAAATTCGTCAATCATCAAAATTGATCAAGTGAACAAACAAAAGACCTTTGGCAGGATCGAAGCGAGCGACTTGGACGATGTAGTCGCGTTCTGGCCAACGAAGCTCGTGCATCTTTTCTTTGGCACAAAGGCCCCTGAATTCTCCCATATAGTACTGAGAATCCCTGAGTGTACCCTGGTGAATCAGAGTGGTCACTTATTACAGAAGGAAACCCTTACCAAGGGTCAAGCTCTTTGTTGAGACCATCGAGCCTTTACCAGAAAAAAAAAAGTAAGAATATTTCATGATCCATCGAGGATGTGGACACACCAATCTGTGGCAGCGCCGAGGAGAGCCAATTTCTCGGTTGGGACATCGCTAGGAACAAACTTGCTCACGGGATGACCTAAGGTTGGAATACATAAGAAATTTTTGAAATAAGCAATTTACGAGGACTCACTGATGAAAAGGTCTGCCAGTTGGATGTTGTTCCATAGATATTTCCAAACTTCTTCCTGAGGAGATCCTGCCACATGTACAAGATCGCTTCGGATCTCAATATGAGACCGATAAACAATCGGGAGCTCAGGTCGAATTTTTTTGATGAGGGGGATAAGACCGGGCATTTGAGGATCGTCTAATGCTCGTATCAGAATGCGAAAGACCAATTGAATGAATGGGACCAACCGATGAACGCGATGTCAACTCCTCCTGGTGCAAGAGGGCCGCCCTCCGCAGTCCATCGCAAGCCGTTTTTCAGGATCCAGGCATCGAAACCATCTTTCGCTTCTTGCGTTAAACGTAAATCCGGGGAGGCGACGCCTTGGAGGATGTTGTGGTTGTTTTTGGTCGTGCGGAAGACGCTGGGCGATGGGTTTGGAACATACCTAAGATCACCGATAAGTATTCAATTCAAGATTCAGAGTATTCAACAACTAACCAAGCCGCATCGACGTCGAGAGCCGTTAGGAACCTGATCAACGCGTGACGCATCTTCGCGTCGATAAAAATAGAATTAATTTGTGGAGCTATTTTTAGAAGAGAAAACGTACAAGAGCGACACCACCTTCACCAACGCCTCAGATTAAGAAGATCTTGGATAAGATAAAGAAAAAGACGTACCTCCTTGAGGGGTGGATGAGAAGAAGCCGATTTTGACCTTCTTCTCGCGTAACTCATCGGCGAGCTTGATAACGGCGTTCCATGTCCTGGAAATTTGTTACAGTGAGGGGTGTAGGACACCAATGCCATCAGGTTTGAAAATCATACCTTATCCCGACAGTTGCCTTGTATTCGTCCAAATCGTCAAGAAGATGGACCTTTCCACCAGCATCAACCATCACCTGGTTGCGAGCGCCTATAGTGAGGCGTGGATTGTTACCAGGACCAAAATTCATCAAACATTTACGCGCCGCCGAATCGGCTTGCTCGTCGATGGTACGAGGAATCGGGAGACGGCCGCTCACACCCTCCTTCAAGCCTGAAACGGCGGACAAGTGAGCAGAATCGACATAAACAGTCGGAGTTTCCGTTCCCGAGGGAACGTAAGATCCTGTCGTGGAAGAGATGCGGTGTTTAATGCTGGGTCGAGTCAACGAGTCGGTTTGGAAAGGTTTGATGTTGAACACATAGGGGACGATGTCCATATCTAACCAAAGACGGGTGCATAGATTTGGGGACTGCGCGGACAGAGGTCAATTCGAGATCGAAAGCAAATGGAGACACACAAACCTCTTTGAGGAGGGAAAGAGTAACGCCAGATCCCAAGAACTTGCAAAGATGGGCAACAGAGAATTTGCGGAGAGTTTGGAGCACGTATTGTTCTATTTCTTTAGCGTTTTTGTCGGGGTTGTTTGGGTTGTAGGGGATGACCATGGAGGCAAAATCAGTGTTGTAGACGGAATCGTGGATGGAGACGGCAATCTCATATTGACTGTTGTTGTTGACGACGCCACCAGCGACTGCTGCCCACATAGGCTTCGAGGCGATGAGGATGGGCAAGACACGAGGAGGGGATGGAGCATACCGTCAAACTGGCGAACTGGGAGGTAACATGGGGCCTTTTGGCATCGGACACGCTAGACGACAGCCTCCTCCTGACTGCAGCGGAGGGCACTGATTCGAAAGAATAGGAAAGATGGGCCATGATAGTGGTAGGGGAGATGAAAAGCGGGTGGGTCCACAGATTATATACTTCTCCAAGTGTCTGGGGTGGGTAAACCCAAATGGCAATTTCACTTCTTGTCCCAAAATAGATCAGGTGACTTGCCATTATCTGTCCGGCTCGGCTTGCTCTTGTCCCTGTCCTCTTCTCTCTCTCACCGCCAGCTCTAATACTAATAGCACATATGTCCGCGACATGTCATCTCTGTAGTGCCTCCACGACCTGGGACGACGCTGTCGGATCTCGAGTCTGTACCTCTTGTGGTTCTCTAGAGGACCCTTCGCAGTCCGTCCTCACTTCCTCTGTCTATGACTTCCATGATGGCACGTTTGATCCTTCGCTTTGGGATTCTTCGTCTGCCACGACCCTCAAGAGCCTCCGCGCAGGTAACAATTGGGATCTTGCAGGGCAAGCCAAAGAATCGAGAGACAGAAAAAATTCGGTGAGTTGGGCTGTATCCTTGGCAATTCTTCTCACCCACTTTCCCTTTCGCTATCACCGTTTGGAACTCTCTTCTCATTGTCTTTCCTTCCTAGTATGCCATTGCTGAGTTCATTAAATCTCTCGCGGTGTCGTTCAACTCTGCCGGTCTATCACCGCGCGCTCTAGCTCTCTTTAACCAAGCGAAATCCGCCAATCACTTTCGATGGGGCCAAAAATCTAAATTTACGGCTGCAGCCTGTCTTGCTATCGCCTTGCGCGAGTCCCAGCGTCCAGACTCTCTTCGTGACATTGCGTCAATATTAGACGCCCCTCCAGCTTCTATCATACGTGAATTCACAAACGTTACATCGACTCTCCATCTCAATCTATCTTTGGTTGATCCTTCTGTGTATATGTCCACTCTCCAAGGACATCTCGCATCTGCTCTTCAAGAACACCAATCAAACCCTCTTCTCCCTTCCGCTCTTGTCAACCTTCTTCGTACACTTTCTTTGCGCTCTGTCACCAGAACGGCCATTGCACTGAGTCAAATCTTCCCACGGCTCAGTCCAGAACACAGTATTTTGCGTTTGCCTGCGGCTCCCACAGCCTGCGGCATGTTTTTATTGGCATTAGAAGCTGAAACCAGATCCGTGGTCAATCCGTTAGGCGATCTTGCGGAATACCTGGGTACTCGGTGTCATGCTTCGAAAAGCGTTGTTATGTCACGCTACAAATCTGTCCAAGACGAAGTTGCCGCTTGGGCCGAGCAAGTTCCATGGCTCGATAAATACGAAAAGCGAGGAGGTCGCGCAAAGGTATCCAAGCGCGTTGTTGTTGCTCGCAGCTTGTCAGACGTGATATCATTCCAAGAAGGGATTTGGGAACGGAAAAGGAAACCATCTCTTGATTTGGATCTCGTTGAAGATGAGGACGAGAATGAAAAGCCTTCTCAAACACGGCCGCATTCCTCTCGAATCACACTTAATAGTGCTATGTCCCATGCTACCCAGTTTCTGCTCGACCCAGTTGGCACCTCAATCACATCAAGCAAGCAAGCGTCCGCTTCCGCTCTCGTTTCGCATCTTCCTCTGGCCACCCGCGTTCTTGTTGATCCCGCACAAGCTCCAGTCTATCGACACCCTACCCGATTGCAGTTCCTTGCACTGGAACGAGGTGGGGTCACACCAGAGCACATCTCTGACGAAGATTTGTTTGCGGAAGGAGAGTTTGAAAGATTACTTCGAAGCAACGAAGAGGCCGCAGCCCTTCGAGAAACACTAGGATGGACGACAGACGATTGTGACAAAGACGAAGGAGTAGGTTTGACATCCTCACCAACGCGAAGAAAACGTAAACAAAAGGATGAAATTGTACATGGGGCTACCCCACCTCTTCGGAAGAAATCAAGACTAAACATGGAAGCCTTTGCCAAGTTGATGGCCAATCACGACGAAGACGACGACGTCTCAATCCAAGATATCAACCCAACAACACTCGGACTGACTAGAGTCATCAATGATCTAGAAGACGATCATGAAGATGGATTCGATTTTTCTGCCCATAATCTGGGTCCTGGAATAGGTGACGACGACGACCACTGGCATACATCGACAAATGTCTTTTCGGAACAAGACGACGGAGTTGTACTGCAGAACTGGCGCCCACCTTCTCCTCAAAACACTGCATTGGATTGTCGATATGAAGAAGAGTACGACTAATCATTTTATTTTTATTTCAACCATGTTTCATCTTTTACAGGCGCCCTCCATGAGCGGCTTCATTCAGCCAATTACTCACTCTTGAGAGGGCGAATTTACCGTCTTCGAATTCTTTCGGGCTTGCATGGAACCAGCCTTTGCTTCACGCATAAAATGCGTAAGTCACATAATTGTCGAAATTAGATCTGCATAAATTGAACTGTTTTGTTCTTATTTTTTGGCCAAAAAGTCTGCTCTTTCGAGGCTCGAAATTCTTCCAGGATTTTTTGGTTGGGTTGACACCCCTTCACGTCAAGGTCTATTTCATCTGTGCGTTCCCTTCTTTGAGAGAACCGTTTTCAGTCGTCCGCTCGGAGCTGTCGGAGCATGACATTACCGTAATATTTCATACACACGTCTCATAACCGTTGAACATCGTCTAATCATCCGGATTTTCGGCCATACACTCTATTCAAGCTTTCATCTCAAAGATAATGGACACGCTGAGCGATCCGTGGCTGGTCATTCAAGGGGTGTTGACAATCCACCTGACCGTTCTTCACACGTATGCATGAATTATATCTTTGAGTTGCGCGAGGGCCATTTTGAATGTAACATCCCTGATACACTTAGCCGACACATTGGGAAATCGTTTTGATCCACCAGTTATGAAAAGCTTGGACTTTCGAAGGAATCTTCGATATTCCGGCAACCCCTTCACCCAGTAAACGCCACTTTGTAGCCACTTCACTGTTAACCAGCCTTGTTATCGCTCCGCAATACCGTAGGTTTGACACGCGTTCTCTCCACCAGGGTGCATTTCACGGCTTCGTAGGTTTCGGTGACCTGAGTTAGTCTGTCGGCGCTACCGTGTTCCGCCAATTTTGGAGTTCTTTCGGTGCTATGAAATTTTCATTCCATCTTGCATCTAGTCGAAGAATTTTGAAAGAAGGTTACCACTTTTGTGCCCCTTTCAGGACTTCTCCGGATTTGGGAACTGTATCTGGCCTAGGCCAGAGACCTTGCAGTGATTAGAATCGCCTTGAGGCTGCGATAGACCTTCTTGTGAAGACCTGGATAAGTTGATATCTTCTCTCGCCTGTTGATTTTCCCCAGTGCAAGGCATCCGACCTTGACTTTGGCATCCCCAAATCAATTGTGGTGGATCATCAGACCAACTGGAACCATCAATGCGATAACCCACTCTCGACAAGCGCCTTTTGAGCCGCACAGTACATACATAGCAGGAAGCGTTGCAGGAACGTGTGGCCGTTTCATCCCACGACTGGGTTTATTTTGTACCTTAACTACTCGTGTTGTGCAACGTTGAGTACAATAATGGGAGATAAGGAGTCAGCTGGCGACGATTGTGGCGCATAGGAAACGAGTTGATCCAAAGAAGCTTCTGTTCCTGTTGGAGGGGGTATCCCCATATTTTCTTGGCCAGAATCGTGAAAAAAATCTTTTCTCTGAAAGTTGGGCAGAAATGGTGTCTTTGAAGATCTGGTGTCTGATGTTCTTGGAAAACACATTTGTGAAGCTTGTCGAGGCGAACGTGCCATTAGATTGATTGATAGACAGAAAACTTGTCATTGCCCGTCATAGAGTACGGATCGAAGAAAAAGATAGAATAGCCCGTAAGTACTTAAGTCCCAAATCAAAATCTGAAACCCGTTGCTCGACGTTGCTCTGCCTTCAAGTCAAAGCCATCTCAGGATTCCGAAGAGGAACGGCCGCCCCACCAGGATATTGCGGCACAGTGGGTAAAACGGAGCCCCCAGAGGCCATGCCCCCAGGCGATGACGTAGGTCCATCCTTTCCATGTTTCCACATTTCGTGCAGTGGTTCTGTATCTGGCCGAGGGACTGTGCCGGCCAACTCGTAACTATCATCGATGCTATCACTGTACTGGTGTCCTGTGCTGTGACCGATCGTCGGTCTGTGCTCAGTTGAAGGATAACTGGTGTGGGTGGGAAGTATGTTGTGTTCATCTTCTCGTTTGATTCGGGGAGAGTAAGGGCGATGCGCAAGCTCGGACGACAGCGGGGGATAATACTGTCGGTATGCGAAAAACGAAAACAGAGTTCCGACCGCAGATCCGACAAGAACATCTTGCCAGTGGTCTATTTGATAGAATTAGGAATGACGGCGGACATGTAAATGTAAGACCACGAACGGCGGTAGTCCATGGTTCGTGAGATAGCCACTAAAGCAGCTACCATGAATGGTGAAAAAGCTAACCAAGCCTTGCTCTGAAAAGGAGGGGGAGATCAGAACGGCGGCTTAATTACAGTAACAGGGAAGATTACCGCATGGCCCCTGGTATCGAATAAATGCATTTTACCTGCTAGGTAAAAGGCTAAAAATCCCATGCCAGCGAATGACACTTTTCGGGGAAAACGTCAATATCTCGACTTGGGGGATGAATAATATTTTGTGATTTACTGCTAGAATGACCCGAAAAAAAACTCCTAAATCCATCGCGCATCATGGCCTCATCTGTCTGAGTGCAGACGGTCCATGAAGTTAGGCCATAGGCTGGGTCTTTAAGGCCGGCAGGTGGTTGGCACCTAGAAAGAAGATCTTTTGTAGAAAAGAAGTCTAAGCCGTGGTCAAGTGCTTGGTTATATGACAATGAAAATTACCTGGTCGTGGTCGTCCAACAGTAATCTTTACGACCTGGGTCAGCGAGCCAGTGAGCGATAAACCGAGAATGACTATTTGAGATTGATGAGGCAGTCAGAAACATGTAACTTGTTCATGCGAACAGTGGTATGCGTACGTCCAAGTGTACCTATTATCAGACAAAGAAATGTAAGTTTTGGATGGATGACAACTGCTAAAAAATTCACTATTATGGAAGTCCCACCATGAGCGGACAGTGACAAAGTTTACTATAGGCATGACGCAAAAGGGCGTCACAAAGCATATAAAATACAATGCGATATCCTATGAAATAAGGAAATCAGCTCGGTGAAGCTTCGCAGCAGCGCATCAGGGTGGCAGCTCACTGGGACACGCTCATGCACAGCAAAACTGGAAGGAATTGATTAAGTTGGACACCCAATAAATGCACGACGGTGCTTACGGAAAGCTGATCCTTTATAATTGTATGATGTCAACGATGCAATGCAACCAAATGGGTGAAAGAGGCTTACGTTGCATCCTCCAAAGAAAACATCCTTCGATAACCGTTGACCTTGTCCAACGAGAAAAACAATGCACTATCACCGAGTCAGCGAGGGACAACAACGGTCATCGAGTTGGACACACGCTAGCACAATTGTTAGAATCCTGTTCAGATTCGAGGAGGTGTGAGTCGAATACTGGTCGCATGAGTATGTATTCGAAGAACTCACCAGTCAGGAGCATAAGAAAAAAGGAGCTTCCTGCGCCGAATTGGGGTCATTGGAGCCCTTGTTCCAGGCGAGGAGTAGATTGGGTTAAACATGTAACGCATTGCGTTGGGTGGGGGGGTTGGTTGGCTCTGATGAATCTCGGGACTATCAAGCCTGTTGTAGGACATGAACAGGAATATAGAAGAGACTGATGTAGCCTGTGAGCTCCTGGCTCTAGCTTCCGGGCTAAATAGAGAAAGCTTGTGTGGGGTTGAAAGCTCAGACACAAGCCAAAAATAAATCCTGTGTTTGTTTCTTACGTAACCACCTCTTTCCTCCACACTGCCATCTATGGCCGACTCTACCGAGCCAGTGACCCAGGATCGTCGAGGTCAGTGCCCTGTTTGTTGATGAAATCAGTTATACTAAGATATCCAGTGTAGACTACGACATGATCATTGCAAAAATCGCGTATACGGACGAAGTGGGCCCAGAGTGCGCTGTTTTTTTGTTCAAGTACACTGCAATCCATTCACAATGCTCTCCCCAGCTCAGACTGGAATGAACTGCGCAATGCCATCAAAGAAAAATTGGAAAAGGTGGACTGACATCCTCCCGTGCGTTGGTGATGTTCTGAACTCTTCTTCAGAATATCTCACTGTTCTTGGAAACCACCCAGAAGCCTCCTTTTCCTGCTCCTTATGCCGGAATGGCAACTCATCTTGGTGGCCTCAAACTCCCTCCATTTCCTCCCCGAGCTGCCAATCCCTTGAATTCAAACGATGCACCCGTGAGCTACATGAATCGAGAGGAAGCAAATGCCCTGAAGAAGTCGATTTTTGACCAATTAGATCAGTTTGAGGGGTGACGATTTTTGCTGTTTCTTAATCTTCTGTGCACTAATCTAACCTTCAATTATCTAGGAACCCTCCCTTTACCATCCAACGTCTCTGTGAACTATGTGTGGAACCTCAGAGACAGTATAAATCTGTCGGGAAATATCTACGGGCAGTTGAAAAATCCATTCTGGTCACGTCAACATGGGATAGTTTCCCTCCCCTTACTCAAAGTGAAATCCAATCCGCTGGTCGCAGTGCAATCATGCTGGGATCAACACTACAATCTGCGCCAAGCACGCCGCTTTTCTCTCCCATCTCATTCCTCCACGATGATGCACGGAGGTCTAAATCGCGCAGTCCACCGCCGACTCCACTCACTCTAAATCCTACTGTACCTTCTGGAGAGGTGCAAACACTTGGCCTCGTTGATGAGTTGGATGATCCAAGCCCTGGGCATATGAGCAACCACCCAACAGCGTTGTCCTCTGTCACTTCAATGCCGGATATCGATTTGTCCAGGCCCTTATTCGAAATTTTAGGAGATCGGTTCGTGAAAGGGGAAACCTATATGGAGGAGTTAGAGACGTCAGAATTTGAAGGTATGGAGATGGACGAAGATAAAGAGAACACGAAGGCGTAAAATATGTGCAGGATCGATTCGATCCATTATTATAAAAGCTGGGTGGAAACACAACACCACGGACCTTCACCCTTTGCCAACACACTTTAATTATACCAAGACGAAATTTAATTTTGCTTTTCGAGCGCTCCTTGTACGTCTGATTGTCGAAAAATGACACCAATTCGAGTAGTTGAGCCAGAAGAGGCCGAAGGCAGATGCATATTGTACAAGTGTATTATTATTCATGTAAAAAACACAGTACATAAAAGGCCAATAGGATTTCGCAAGCATTGCATCGGGCTGGTTACAATTCTGAGACCTGGAAAGATGAATCGCCTGTCGGGATCGGATATCTTCCTAGGAGAGACGAAACATTCCGAAGGACGATACCAAGGTCTATGGCGTCAAGAATCAACTGTTAATCATAGGTTAGGGGATTGCATATAACTGGTCGATGGTCATGCGAAATCCTGTTTAATTTTTTGTAGCATCGCATTCATTCGCAACTTCATGTTGGGCTGTCCTCTGCCAGTAACGCCTTGGTGCCGCCTGCCGCCCGCCTCCTGGCCGCCTCGTTCTGAAAATACACGCTTCTTTTTCAGTGGATCAGATTTGAAGGTGTGAAGTGTTGACCGTGAATACGCCTCTCGCGTCAGGTCGCGCAAAGAAGGCTGTTCACTTTCAGCGGTATGCTCGGCCTCTGCATCTTTAGATAGTTTTGGTCTTTTGGCAGGTCTAGCTGAAGGGTCTGACTTTGACTTTGCTGGTACTGAGCGTTTAACTGGCTGACTGGGGTGTAGATGAGCCCGTGAGGGATGGAGGTGGGGTTTTCGTGGTTCTGTTTCGCGTCCTGCAATATGCGACGATGACGCTGCAGTTTGGATCTCATCATCGACAATGTCCACTGATGTGTCTTTTTGTTGGTCGTTAGTTAGGTCCTCTTGGTCACTATACTCCGGAATTTCGATTCTGGAGCGTGAACTGAGTCCTTCTTTGCGTTTTTCGGCCTTCCATTTGCTCTTGATTTTCTGTTTTTCCACCCAAGCTTTTTTCAATGCCTTTGCTGCAAGAATTGAAATGAGCATATAAATTTCTGACGATAGAGAAGGCACATGCCCCTGTTGGTCGGGTAATGTTGGAAAGTGGGTGGCCTTTTATGCTTGACGGGATGGGATGGAGAGTCGGGCATTGGGGTCGAACATGGAAGAATTGAGAGGAAAGGTCAGATCGGGAAAGCGGTGCTGCTGACGTAATGGAACGTTGGGACCGAGATTGACTCCATCCCAGTCACTAGTCACTGGTTGTGGTCCGTGGAAGTCTTATCGTCTTGTCTCCTGCCCTCATCTTCTTTCTCCTGTGTTTTCTACAACCAAAACAACAGTAACTTTTCCATCCATCGCATGAGCGTACAGAACCTTAATTCCTACGGTATGTCCACCATCTCCTCCCTTAATCATCGATCTTCCCAAACCAATCCGTTCCCTTGAAATTTGACCACTTTTCGTCTTTTAGATCCCTTTGCAGACGAAGGGGACCCGCTCGGAGATAGCGCCGACGTCGGATCCACCGCTGATTACATCCACATTCGTATCCAGCAGCGCAATGGGCGTAAGACATTGACGACTTTGCAAGGCTTGCCAAAACGTCCGTTACCTTCTGATTCTGATTCTGATTTTGAGTGTTGACTAATACAATCTACAGAATACGATTCCAAGAAACTTTTGAAGGCATTCAAAAAGGTAAATTTATATTGCATCTCATTTATTGTCCTTTCTTAAAAACATGTAATCTAGGAATTCGCTTGCAATGGCACTCTCGTAGACGACGAGAAGATGGGCCAAGTTATCCAGCTTCAAGGAGACCAGAGAGCCAAGATCTCTGCATTCCTCGTCGAGAATGGGTTAGAGAAATCCACCATCAAAGTCCACGGATTCTAGCCCCACCCTATTGATTCGTCCCATCCTTATGGAGGCGGAAGGAAAGGTTTCAATATGATGTTCGACTTTTTTTCCCAAAATGTCCTCCAACACATTGCGGTGATCAGTAATCGGACTCTCCATCCAGGCTTCAGTAGTAATTGCTTTGACTTCTTTCCTCCATGTACATGACCTTTCTTTTTCCGTATGATTTGTGCACTCAGAATTTTACCTCTTTCGACCAATAAATAGATCTCAGGACATGTAAAACCGAAAAGATATAAGATTTCCTGTAAGGCTCGAGCAGCGTGAAGCTCGAATTTGAGCCCTGCTAATTTATTCGCAGAAATGGCGGGTGAGTTAAATCAATGCACTCAACCGCATTTAATGACTCCAGGTTTGCGAGTCGAAGGTTGTTACTTGATTTTGTCCAGTGGCCTGTGGGGTTCAGATCAGCGTTCTGAAGCACACGACGACTAGGGTGACATACCTGTTGAAGCCTCCTCGTCTAGAGGAAGGGAAGAAATGTACTGAGACAATGCATGATGGAGCAATGTTGCAAACTCGTACCTGTTCATATATTGGCGCCACGTCCGTGTTTTCTTTATATCGACAGCACCTTCCTGGTTACCTACAACATGTTTGCCCTAGAAATATTGCTTCAGAGGCTTGCCATGAATGACAAAGAATATGAAGAACCTTGGTTGATCCAAACCCAGTTACACCCATCATTGCCATCATTGCAGCGTCAGCATCATCAGCATCGTTTCCCTCTTCCATCGCTTCTCCATCTTCACCAACATACTCTGAAGTGTCTGGGTCGAGATTGGGACGAGATTGGGGGACCGGAGGCTTTACAGGGTCTACATTGTTGGTCAGACATTTCAGGAAATTTCTGCTAAATTCGAGTTACTCACCGGAAGGCCCTGATCTGGGTGGTAAACGATCCTTTGAATCAGATTCTTGGACATCACGAATAGATCCGTCCCTAGGATCCCTCTTGGGAGGGGGACGTGTGTTGTCGTCACGTTCTCGCCTTTTATCCTCATCTGGTCGTCGTTCACCTCTATCCCGGTCATTTCGACCATTCCGACGGTCATCGTCTCTGTCGCGTCGATAGTCTCTATCCCTGTCTCTACGGTCTAGATACATCAACAATTAGAAACAGAAATATCTTTCGAGATCAATGAGCACACACCATAACCCCCACGCCGGTCCGAGTCTCTCTCTCTTCTAGGGCTTCGTGAGCGACTTGAACGTCTCCTGGGTTCATCTCGATGAGGTCTTGATCGAGCACCTCTTGTACTGGTACCGCCGCTTCCTCTGGAGTACCTGTCGTCTCGTTCGTCTCTTTCCCAGCTTCGTTCGCGGTGTCTTGGGTCGGCACGAGAAGACATGATTATGGTTCTACTTCAAGTAATGTTACATGTATTGGACTGCCCGCGTCACAAACGCGTAGTGACGTTGTGTGACCACATTATACGGGTTGCCATTTTTGGTTCCAAAAACTGACTTTACTGCGTTCACTGCTGTTCAACAATTGAACTGAGAGGCTTGACACCATATCCATGCCCCTCGCCAGATCTCGTGTCCTTTCAGGTGCGCATACAAGCATTCAAGCTGTCAACGATGCGCTGAGCTCTCAGAGGGACTCTAGCGAAACATATATTGCTGCGTGGTTTCCCGACGGGCACCAGCGCTCAAGATGTTCGTAGACTAATAGCAAAAACGGACATAAAAGGTGTTTCTGAAGGTGAACATCCGTCCCATTCTTTTCTCGGCCTGTTCTGTTGGTTGAAAATTTCCACAGTATCCATGGTTTATAAACACTTCAGACAGACTGGCAAGGCTGTCCTCACCATGGCCCTTCCTGATTACACTACCCCTGCCCTTCGCGCTGCCCAATCGATATCCTTGCCCGGGTATAAAATTTCTGCTGAGGCCGTACCAGATCCCGAGGGCTTATTTCTGAATGGCGAGGACGGAGGAGATGCTCCTGGTGTCACTGGAAATGGTTCATCGGCTGGTGTTCCAGAAGGGAGAACAGTCACAATCTATGGTTTCAACGGCAAAACACCAGTTAGTCATGTTTTGTCCTTGCTAAAGGGCTTCCGCACTGCCAACGACCAAAAATCTCCAGTGCTACCAGTGTCTCTGTTCGTACTGGCTGTCTCCTATGACAACACTTTGCTGATTCTCTTCTTAGGCCTAATAGAAAGTTCTCCATGGTGTCAAGGTTCGTAGTATTCCTGGAGTCCGAGTCTGAAGCCCAAAGATTCGTGAGGAAATATCATATGACACCCTTCCAAAATGCTTCCAGTGGTCGTTTACTTAGAGCTGTTGTAGTTAATTAATCACTTCTCCATCACTACTGTATCTAATAGGAATGCTTGAGGTCGTGGACCAGATGAGATGGTAAAACTACATCTAAATCGGAAAGTCAAGATGTACAAGCACAGACTATAGGTAATAGGATAAATGGAGGAGGTATGTATCTACATTCTTTCTGCTTCGATGTCTTCGTCGAGTTTCGTTCGTTGAGCCTTGAGAAAGCAAAATGTCAATGCATCCGCGAACACAGAGCACTTTATAGAGTTGGCAGCTTACATGTCTTGTGTCACCATCCCCCTCTTCCTCTGGTGACCTTCCTCGCTTGAGGGATTTGTCGGCTGCACCTGTGCTCTCTTCTTGTTTCCATTCCCCACCCCCGCCGGCCACAGCACCGGGGCCGTCCTGGGCATCCGCATATCTTTCCTCGACCTCCCGTCTACGTTCGATCTCTTGTCTTTGGGCCTGGGCACCCCAGCCACCGCGTCCTGGATCGTAATCTTGACGGTGTTCGTCTCTTACCTGTCCGCCACTTTTGCCTCGACCAAATTGGCGGCCTTCCTTGTAACCGAGGTCAAGGTCACAACGAATGATTCGCTCGTCAAGTTTTGTGCCACTGACGTAGCGCATACTGGCAAGAGCTTCTGCATGAGTATAATACTCAACAAAGCAGAATCCACAAGGTGTCCTGTAACACTTTGTCAAACGAAAGGTTGTTTGCAGTTCCAAAGAGAATTAATTACCTTGTGTTTCTGTCCAAGCCCATGATGATACGCTTTATACCTCCACCATCCTCGGGACTAGCGCATTTTGTGAAAAGCTCGTATATCTGTTCTTCCGTTGTATAGAAACTCAAGTTACCAATCTAGAAAGAGAAACATGACTCTGTTCATTTCTAACACCCATCGCAATTGAGATAAAAACATACATAAAGTGTTGTAGACTTTGCAAGAAGATCATTCTGTCTCTGACGATCGACACGGGTTTGTGAATCCTTATAATTTGAAGGCTGGTCCAAGGAGGAGACTACATGGGCCATGTTGACACCGACAAAGTGCAATGATGACCAGGCCGCCACGCTCAGGTATCAGTGAACATGTTTCCCACGGTACATTTACCGCATTGGGAAACTACGCGTCCAAGCCGCGTCAGCTCTCTCTTACTGCAACTCATACATCGCCATGGACGAAATTGGAATCGAAATCAAACGAAACGTTTGTTTTTCTCATCTGGCCACGGATCTATCTGACTTCTTTGCCTAGGAGCCAACCTTTGATTCTGTCGTGAGCGAGAAGTCAGCTCTCATCCAGGAGCTCCAAGAGGAGGACTTGTACATCAAATACAAGAAACTCGCGCGTCATCTGGAGATGCTTGAAATCCAGGAAAGCTACATCAAAGACGAACAAGCTAATCTAAAGCGCGAACTAATTCGTGCCCAAGAAGAAGTGAAACGCATTCAATCCGTGCCTCTCGTTATTGGTCAATTCCTGGAGCCCATCGACCAACACACTGGAATTGTTGGATCAACGACAGGATCCAACTATGTTGTCCGAATTCTTTCAACTCTCGATCGTGAACTTTTGAAACCCTCATCTTCGGTTGCTCTCCATCGACATTCCAATGCCTTGGTGGATATCCTTCCTCCAGAAGCGGATTCATCTATTGCCATGCTTGGAAAGGAGGAGAAGCCAGATGTTTCCTATTCCGACGTCGGAGGCATGGATTCTCAAAAGCAGGAGATTCGGGAGGCAGTTGAACTTCCCCTCACCCATTTCGACCTATACAAAAAGATTGGCATTGACCCACCACGGGGTGTCCTTCTATATGGTCCTCCAGGTAAGACACTCTTGCATCATTTCCAACCATTATTTCTGAATAATTATCATAGGTACTGGAAAAACAATGCTTGTCAAAGCTGTGGCCCACCACACGACGGCGTCTTTCATTCGTGTTGTGGGCAGCGAGTTCGTCCAGAAATATCTTGGTGAAGGTCCCCGTATGGTTCGAGATGTCTTCCGGCTGGCACGAGAGAATTCACCCGCCATTATTTTCATTGACGAAATTGATGCCATTGCCACCAAACGTTTTGACGCCCAGACCGGTGCTGATCGGGAGGTTCAGCGTATCCTTCTCGAGTTACTCAATCAAATGGATGGGTTCGACCAAGGAAGCACTGTCAAGGTACATATTCAAGTAAAAAGCTTTCTCTCCCTTTTCTTATTTCTTCAGGTCATCATGGCCACCAATCGAGCCGACACCCTAGATCCTGCTCTTCTTCGACCTGGTCGTCTTGATCGTAAAATCGAATTCCCTCTTCCATCTCGGAGGGAGAAGCGGTTAATTTTCCAAACTGTGACCAATAAAATGAACCTTGGCCCAGATGTCGACCTGGAAGACTGTGCGTTTGTGCCTACACTATTCCTCGTAGGAAAATAATAATTTATTCCATAACAGATGTTTCGCGACCAGACCGATTATCATCAGCGGAGATTGCTTCTATTGTTCAAGCCGCAGGTCTTCAAGGTACCTGACATCGTGACGCTGTTTGCAAAAAAACGTCTGACAGACTCTCTCTATAGCTGTTAGGAAGAATCGATATGTTATTCTGCCTGTTGACTTTGAGGAGGCTTGGAAGGTGGGTTGTTTGTTTGTCGTTGTTGTTTGGCAACGTCTTCTATAACTCGAAAAAAAACTCAACAACCCTTTGTTCCTTCCCACAACAGCAAACAGTCAAACGGTCGGACGAGACCCACGAATTCTGTGAGTCCTCTCCAAACAGATAGATTTTTATTCATTTGCTGATTGTATCCTGACAGATCGGTAGTTTGGATTTTCTTATGTGAGTAATCTTCGTCACCCCACACGACATTTCCTGAACCATATTTTAGATGTCATCCCTGTACTTTACACGTCATTCCTCCTACGCAATCTGCATTTCTCATATGTTTCGTTGAACCTAAGAACCTCTACGTGTTACCTTCGCTCTCCTCACTTTAGCGTCCTTCCGATTATACCCGACGGATTGGCGCCCATTCAAGAGAGCAATATTGACCGTTCCTTTTCTTCTCGCGTCCATCGTCCTTTACACATTGTGTGATTCCTCTGTGTCCATCAAATTGCTCGCAGATGGAAATGAAGGAGAACAGAGGTGATTTGGACACACTACCCCGTTTCAAGCGAGATGAGTCTTTTCTTTTGATCCTGGCTTTCTGATACCCTTTGATAGAAACACACGGCCCCTTTCTAATGATAATAAATTTCATATACCATGTCCGCCTAAGGTCGTCCTCCCCCGAGTTCCAATCTTTACATTACCTGCTTCTCGACACTCTGGACGGCGTTCAAGTAATCCACACGCGCGTTCTCATTTTATGGAAGCTATAAAAACATCAACTTTTCTTCATTCGAAGACTAGGAGCCTGCATTGTTTTCAAACTTTTCAAATGCAGAAGCGCGAAGATTTGCAAGGTGATATATTGTACAGTATTAGTGTACGTTGATTGTCGGTATTACTTCGTCGAATCTATCCTCACTTTATAATGCAACGTGTTCGAATGACATCGTTTACCTCTGGAATCTTTTGAATGAGCTGTAATCGCATAGCCTTTTTGCAGTCAGGAGGTTTTTCTCGGTGTTTATGTCTGTTGGCTGAGTGGAAGATCTCAGGTCATGACCTCAATGTTCTACATCCAAAATGATCACCCTGTCTTTCTTTGATCTTGCTCTGTTCCGCTCATCATGGGTTATTCACTTTGCATATTGGGTCAGTTCATTTTGTCGTTACTTCTCACCGATTTGGAATTCACATATGACCTAGGATGTGGTACCATGGGCATTGCCATCCTTTCGGGTGTGATCGACAGTCTCGATTCTATCTCTGGGACGGTGTCCAATGGCTTCCCGAAATGGGAGACACATACACCAGGAACTTTGACTCCTGTCCCAGATTCTTCTGTTCCAGGTCGTTTCTTGGCCTGCGTCAGTAGAGTCGAAACAGCTCAAAAGCTAAGGAAACTATTTGACAGCCTCGGAGGCCTTGGATCGACTGTCGAAGTTTTGGCTGGAAAAAATCTTGAAGCAGTTCAAGCTGCAGATGTGATCATTTTGTGGTATTGTATACTTATTATCTTCATCGTTGTCAATGACGATTGATTTCTCGAAGCTGCAAACCTCAACTCGCGTACACCATCCTCTCAGAAACAGGAATTAAAGAGGCTCTAGATGGAAAGCTCTTGATCAGTATCCTTGCGGGAATCACCTTGCGCCAACTTACAGAGTGGGTCCCCTCGACAACCCGAGTTGTTCGAGCAATGCCCAACACTCCCTGTAAGGTAAGGAATCATGTTATATATAAATTATCTTTTCATTCATGGTTCACTCCCAGATTCGTGAGGGGATGACAGTTGTTTCGAATCTCGTTCCATCTTCATACGAAGAAACTGATCGAGCGGTCATTCTCAAGATTTTTTCTTCGATCGGACGTTGTCGGTTCCTCGAAGAAAAACATTTTGACGCGTGCACGGCTTTATCGGGTTCTGGTCCCGCATTTGCTTGCATTTTCATGGAGGCCATGGCAGATGGTGGGGTCATGATGGGCCTCCCCAGAGCCGAAGCCCTTGAACTTGCTGCTCAAAGTATGTCTGTATCTAGTTTGTCCAACTCACACTTATCAATACTGTAATCAGCTCTTCAAGGGGCTGCTCGCATGGTACTCCAAGGTGGAGCGCACCCTGCACAGATCAAGGATTCAGTAACCAGTCAGTAGAATTAACACTTTCAGGGCTACCGCTTTTGATATTCACGTATTTCTGCAGCTCCTGGAGGATGCACAATTGCCGGACTTTTGGCTTTGGAAGATGGAAAAGTTCGATCAACCATTGCTCGCGGTATCCAAATTGCGACCGAGCGAGCGAGCGAATTAGGACAACCTGGCAAGAAATAAATATTCGAGGCTAAATCTCCGTTTGTTGCGATCTTTTCACATTGTTATATTTTTATGGTGGTACCGGCGACCTACATCTCGATCACAATCTACAGGACTGCTATCAATCTAATTTAACCATCAGCTTGAAATGATATCTGTCTTCAAAATCAAAGATGACCTTTGCCAGCCACCTTTGTGAAATCTCTAACTCGAGAGGGCTGTTAGCACAGAAGGACCTTCATGTCATCAACGACGCAGATCTCCTCTGGTATGTTCTTCGTCTGAGGGTTTTCCTTCTGTATGTTCACTTAATAAACGTCATTCCAGCCTCACTGACGACAGCCGCTGTGATTGGCTCACTGGTGTTACTCGCAATCGTTGTTGCCACCTTAGCTTGCGTGTGTCCTCGATCCTCACAGCCACGTCCAGCCCTCAAGATTCGGGACAATTCAGATGACATCGAACCCAATAACGACAGCCAGCACGTTTCCTATCCTGAAGAAAGTCCCGCCCAGTGTGGATTCAAGAACATCTTTGGTCGACGAAGTCTTATAGGATCGAACGATATTCTGGATTCGCTAAGAGTCTCTCCTTCCAACCCAGCGGTTTTTGGAGAAGGCAAAGACGTGACGGTGTCAGTCAGAGTAACACCACCCACGCCATTGAGAAACGGAAATGCGGGGAGCAGTTAT